>CABFPE010000299.1:291504-301723 GCA_900660155.1 Hofstenia miamia
GTATATATATATATATATATATATAAGCATCAGCCAGCAACATCATCATTTCGTAATTTCTATTTTGTTGATTCCCGTCACCACTAGGAGTCAACAACAATTTCCTGGTTGGCTGCCATTCAAATTTTAGTCATGCTTAATGACACCATTATAAACATTATTTTTGTTCTGCCAATGGCAGGTTGTTTTGTTTTATTTTTAGTTATTCATCTGCTCATGTATAAATAGGGCCGTAGTGTGTGCGATTGGCTAATAAAAAATTTAGAATGGTTTTGTTCAATTGCTCTCTATTACGTTCGTTAATACAATTGATAGTAATGTCTAGCTAAATCCGATCTGCGGAAGAGGGAGGCTGTGCGGAGGTGTATTGCCCAGTAGGTCGCCTCAGTGTTCTACATGGAAGTACAGGCTCACTTTTCCCTGGAGTTTAGCTAGTTGGCTCAATTCCTAGAGGTACTTTTGATGACTGATAATTTGTTTCACTCCAGCCATCAGTGCCATGCTAATTCTAAATCCTTCACTATCACATGTTGTCTCATGTCTATGCAACTACACACTGTGCATTCTCAATCATTGGTAATTATTTTAATGTTTCACTGAAAGTGACTAGTTTGTTTTCTCATGTTACATGTGTAGTTAAATATGGTGAATGGAATTTCTCCACTTACATAGCAACTTGATATTAGCTATGGTTATACTAACTCTAACAATGCTAGATAGTGACCCATGACTGCTTAAAGAACTAACCACTGAAACTGATATTAATCTTTTCTATGCATTACTCTTTTGGAAAACTTCAACACCTAATTGAACTTGTAAGTAGTTTGTTATTTATTCTAAATCCTCATCAAATTTTACCAAAATCATAATTGAAGAAAACTATGCTAACTCTTTTGAAAGGTGAGTCCCATATGGAGTACCTATTCTCCTATCTGTGACTATATTACCAATGCACTCCTCTCTTACTGGTTACATTACATAAATAATATTATGGCTGCTTGCAATGCTTCTAACTTGAAAGTGAGTTAATTGATCTTGTTCTACATGTAAAAAACAAACTTACTGAAATGGAAGACCAAATCCGTCTCTTACAAAGTGAAAGAGCTTCCAACTTTCCTAGCCTAACCAAAAACAACAACATGTCTCAACAGCAGTTCTCTACCTTCAAAACGTCAATTTGAGAAGACTGTACACACAAATTCTTGATTGTCACAGACTTATATAAATTAAATCTCATCCTAATAACAATAAACAGCTGCAATCTCAAAGCTATGGTCAACACTGGTGCTTCAATTACTATCATGGCAGATACCTGTGCACAAAATATAAGATGGACCAAAGATGACATAACCAAAAACAAATCTAGACTCATTAATGAATTGGGAGATTAAACAAACATTAAAGGAATGGCAAAGGATGCTCTAATTACAATTCAAAAGGTGAAGTTTAAACATAACATACATATCATCAACACACAAAACTAGCTTCTCCTATATGAGATCATTCTAGGGAGAACTTTCCTCACTGAAAACAACTGTCTAATTGATTACTCTAACTGCACTCTAACTATCAAAGAAGATAAAAATGTCATGATATCACTTGCAATGAATGGCAGCCATTCTTTGGAATTCACTCTTGATGAAAATTTAAGACTTGAGCCCTTTCATTTTTGACTTGTAAAAATTACCTCTAAACTACCATTCAATGGAGAAGTCATGATAACCAATGCATGTGTAGTACACTCTTCACAATTAACTGTGCTCAACAACCTAGCAACCATATGGAACAATCATGCCATCATGGTGATACTCAATGATTGCAACAAATACATATCTATTCATGCTAAGATCATTACTATCACTGCAATCCCATTAGAAAAATTCATAATGAAAACTCAACCTTTACTGCAAACTTAACAGGAAAATACAACATCCTCAAAACCAGAAATACCTATGCTAACAAAACAATCTCACCCTCACCTAACACTAGAGGAAAGAAGTACTCTAAATTCAACAATAAAACCAACACAGATATCTTTAACAACAATGAAATAAGCATCTTGAACAAATAATCAAAACCATGCCTGACAAGCTGATTCAACAACCTTGCTGCTGTGTACCACCTCAACCACAGGAGCAATATGTTAAAACAATATCAGAACAACTCAACAATGAAATAATACATTAAAGCAAAATCCCATATCCTTCTCCCATGGTATTCATCAAACAAGGAGAAAAGCATTATCTGTGCATTGAGTTCTGGCAACTAAATGAATTAACAAAAAAGCATGCTTACCCTCTTCAAGAGTCAACAATATACTATACTATGTATCCAAGTTCAAACTTTTTTAAACACTAGACCTCTGTAAAGCCTACTGCCAAGTGCCTATGCACCCAGCTGACATTGAGAAAACTGCCTTTATAACACTATATGGACTATTTGAGTGGCTCTACATGGCCTTTGCAATGCTTCTGCTACATTTCAATGCTGTGTCACCAAAATCCTGCTAAATGGTAAATTCAAACTTGACAATGGCATCACAGCCTACATAAATGATATTCTAATTGGATCACAAAATGTCAACAAGCACACAGAGCAACTAAACTAAACTCTCAAACTCCTTTGCAACACTGGCTTACACATTAATGCAAAAATACAACATTGCAAAACAGAAAGTCACATTCCTTGGATATAACTTCACTGCTGGAAATATCACCATTAAAGACAGTGCATATTGGGGTTTTACAATTACTACCATATGTTTACTCCCAACCTGGTAGAAAAGACCTTCAACATGTTGGAACTCTTAAAGAAAACCAATGAATTCATAGGGTCATAGAACCATCAGGAAGAACTAAACAAACTAAAATCAAAAATGAATACAATCAAGTCACTAGACTTCCACACACCCAATGACACATACATTCTAGATTGTGATGCTAGCACAGTTGCAATCAGCACAACACTTAGCCAAATACAGGATGGACAAGAAAAACTGATACAGTGGTTCAGCCATAAACTAAAGAATAGTGAACTCAACTATGATATCACCAAATTAGAGATGCTTGCTATGGTTGAATCTCTTAAAAAATTCAGACACTTTCTTATAGGAGAACCAACATTCTCTGTACAATCAGACAAAAGCAGTTTATGCTGATTAAAGAAATATGTAGGCAATCAATCAAATATCATAGCAAGATAGATCAAATACATTAACAACTTCACCTTCTTCATCAAACACCACAAATGTAAATTCCCATGAACACAGATATATGGACTGCACCCCATAGTACCAAAGAGAATTGAAAAAAGAACAAGGTAAAGCCAGAGAATTTAACTTTATACCATCATGTCAGTATGAAAATCTACAAGACATCAACACCAATAGAAAAGGACTCACACTATTAGCAATCATAATAAAAGAAGAGATCACCACAGCTCAGCAAAATGACATCAGTTTCAAACAAATGATGCAACAAATAACAGATCCAACATACATGATGGATAGCAGGGCAACACACTACCACCATAAAACATAATTGGAAACTCACAGAAAGTGGCATCTTATATGCCAGCTCTGCAACAAAGAACTTAATAGCATTACCTGAATACTACAAATTAGATGTAGTCAAGAAAGTCATTAACAGGGTCACAAAGGTGTATATCAAATGGAAATAACAATCCATGAAAATTTTATCACCACATATCTATGATGCACAATAGAAGATGTTATAAACAAGTGTCAATCATGCATCCTGTTGAACAATAGCCAATTTCCAGGACAACACACAGAATTTGAAAAAATCAAAGCAGACTTCACTAATCAAATCATTAACACCAACATAGAACAACTCTCTAAAGACAAAGAAGGCTGCACATACATACCTGTCATGGTCAATAATTTTACCAAGTGCTGCAAAATGATACCTCTTTGCAATATCAAAGCACAAACAACTGCTGATGCCATACTCAACAAATGGATATGCATATTCAGTCCTATGCAATAATTAATAACAGACCATGGAAAACTCTTTCAATCTCTAGCTAAAAAATTGGAAATACTACATATGCACACTACCATCAACCATCTGCAAGCTAATGACACTGTAGAATGTATTAATCAAACTCTACTGAAAACAATATGAACAAACACTGCACATGTTGGTGGAAAAAATTGGAGAAAATTTTTACCAATAGTGGAATAATTCTACAAACCTCCACACATGCTACAACAAAAATCTCAGCATTCAAGCTGTGTACAGCCATGAGTCCCCCACACCAGTATCTATGCTATATCAATAACAAGTATGTAAAGGAACTCATTAAGAAAATGAATCTCACATATGAAACAATGTGTGCAAACACTGAAAAAAGCACAATATACCAGCAATGCTACTTTAACTGGAAAATCTATGGAGAACTGTGCAAACCTAGTCACAAAATCTACATTTATATGTCCAGTGCAGTTACCAATGAAAAATAAGTATGTAAACTCCCTTTCCACTGGGATTATCCATGAACTATCAATAAATGTCCGCCACATAATAACTATGCATTAGAAAATAGAAAAATTACCCATTTTCAAAACATCAAAGAAATGCCTCATAACATTAAACATGTGAAAATCAACAATGTAAATAAATTCAAGTTAGTACAAAATGAAAACAATGAGTATTACATTACCCCTGGTTGTTCAGTCTTTGAAGAGGACTATTTTCACAATTAATATAAATGTAAATTTCTTCTCTGCACCAAATGTGCATACAACCTAAACATATTGCTAAATCTAATATTAATTACAAAGATTAGGAAATTCACAAAGTGTCTTTGCCTTTAGATAACTGTCATTATGAAATTGAAAGCAGCTCCTATCAGTCCAAGGAGGTCAAACCACAGGAATACGTCTAAGCAACAGACCACTGAGTCTATGTCTGTATCTGCTTACAGATCACTCTCAGGCACCTACAACATGTTCTAATCAACTTTGGATATCTCTAGTTGTAGGTCACTCTTAGCTATTGACGCTGAGAGATCAGCAACTACATCCACATCTCACTCTCAACAATACAAAAGTGTGGGTGCTTCCACATCTATGTCTCACATCCCTTTTAAATGCTGCATCCTACAGCCCATCTCCACAGAATCAGCATCAACTTCCAGCAGCTGTCAGTCACAACACTTCTTAGTGCACAAAGAAAAAATGTCCATAGTAGATGTTGAACTACTGCACCCCTATTTCATTGCAACTCACTGTAGTAGATACATTACTAATCACAATCTATCTTAAGCAACTAGAAAAACTTTTCAGACATCCTCAGTATTGGAGTAAATTGCATCCAATAGCAAAACTTTGCCTATTACTATTGATGCAGGCAAGCAACAGCAAATCAATAAAATTATCTTTTACCCAAGATAGGACAGAGAAACTCAGTTGAAAGTACTTTCACAGCACAGTCCACATAGCCTTTGATGACAATTTTTAACTGAAAACCTTCTTAAATTGATAAAAAAACTTGAATGCCTGCAAAGCTTTAGAACAAATTAACAATACATGGGACTAATTAAACCTCATATACATACTCAAACCTACTGACAAGAATGATCTTAAAATGGTAAAATGAATAAACCTAGTACTCATGGAAGCCCATGCCTACAATATCAACATCAACTTCATATACATCAAAACACAAAAGCCCATTCCTGACAATACATTGGATCTGGAATCCTACTTTGAGTTCTTCTACATAATCAAAAAAAAACACTCTAGAATGCACATCCATAAAACCAACAACTCAATAATAAAACTTATTCTTATAGACATTCTGATACATTCCTTCATGCTGCAGTATCACATCATTACCATGCAAAGGATAGTCATAGATATCATGTTGCAAGCACAAACCTATGAAATCATCAAACCTGATTATCCACAGACAACACTACGAATGTCAAAAGCAGATTTGCCTTTTAGCAAAGACAGGAGACAATCAATAGCATTCACAAATGATGGTCATTACTAAAAACATCTCAACAAAAAACAGGAACAATGGTCTCTATTTAATATCAAGTCTACTTCTAGACCATACAACACAGTGATTGAAACAATACTTGATGATATCACAAAAGCTGCAGACTATGGTTACAAAAAAGACTTCCACACCTTGTTCTTTTCTAATAAACAGGTACCCAAAATCAACACAACTTCAGCAATATGGATTCTATTTATATTCCTAATTGAAAATCACACTCTGGAAATACCTATTACAAGAACTAAATGCCAACAACTTCCTCAGAAAAAAGCATTTGAAATTGCTCTAGCCCTAATTTCTTAGATACTAAAAAACTGGCCCTCAAAAATCAAATTGCAAAAAGCAATGAATTCTGCATCCCACCTCTACTTATCAGCATTCTGCCAATCATACCATATATGAAAGACAAACACAAAAAACTGGCTAAGCATGGAATTCCATCTCACAAACTATATTTCAACACAAGTAAAGAAATGATAAACTTCAAAGAAGCAGCAACCACACTAAAAAACTAAGATCAAAGCTTCCATTTACTGGTTGAAAATTTCACCCAAAGACACTTATGAAAAAGGAAAACCTATTAAAATACAGAGAGAAAATGTAAAAACAAGGATCACCCAAAAAAGTAAAATCTCTTTCCTTGTTTGCTGGTACCAACAACATCATATGGGCTAACTTGCTCCAAGAACATATCAGATACTACAATGTCTCTAAAAGGGTGGAGATCATTACTATGAAATAAACAGAAATCAATGATCTGGATCAAATGACTGAAGATATTATGAAAAACATAATTTCTTATACATAAACACTACTCAGCACCAGTGGTTATCATCTATGTTCCTGTTCTTCTTCCCTGACATCAAACTGAATACTTTGATGGCTCAGACCTTTGGTACTGATGCCAAAATGACACTAATGATAGCTCTCAAAGGTCCAAAACTCTATAGCATGTACTATGCATCTTCCATCAACACTTGAACGATCCTTTCCAGACCATAATCATTCATGCTCCAGTCCAAAACCTAAAGTACATCAAATACAATAAAAATACAACAACACAATTGGAAACATTATCTTACCTTATATGGAAGAAGCTTATATCCCACTAAAAACTTCCTAAACATTAATGCTGTCATGTGCAGCATTGGGTGGGCGTGTAGCATTGGCAGCAGCATCCTCATTTCATAATTCTTGTTTTGTTGATTCTCCATATCACGTCACCATCCTTTCTGCTAAGAGTTGACAACAATGTCCTGGTTGGCTGCCATTCAAATTTTAGTCAGGCTTAATGACGCCATTATAAACATTATTTTTGTTCTGCCCGGTTGTTTTGTTATATTCTTAGTTATTTATCTGCTCATGAATAAATAGAGCCTTAGTGTGTGCGATTGGCTGATACAAACTTTAGAACAGTTTTGTTTCGTTGCTCTCTATTATGTCGTTAATACAATCGATGGCAATGTCTAGCTAAATCTGATCTGAGGAAGAGGGAGGTTGTGCGGATGTGTTTTGCCCAGTAGGTCTACACAGAAGTGCAGACTCACTTTTCCCTGGAGTTTAGCTAGTTAGCTGAATTCTTAGAGGTACTTTCAATGACTGATAATTTGTTTCAATCCCGCCCGTCAGTGCCAGGCTAATTCTAATTCCTCTGCTTTTACGTTGTCTCGTGGGTATGCAACTATACCCTGTGCATTCTCGATGATTGGTAATTCTAGCGTTTTGCTGAAAGTTATTAGTTTGTTTTCTCATGTTACATGTGTAGTTAAATATGGTGAATGTGATTTCTCTGCCTACTCAAAAGTAGATACTAGTCTGTTTGAACATAACATCTTTGGCTATGCTATGGTTATATATATATATATATATATATATATATATATATGTGCAAAAAGATTCGCCTGATTTAAACTGCATAATCAAATAATAAGTAAAGCTATCCAAAGTACAAATTTATTCTACAAAATCAGGATTAGTTATACAAAATTTCTTTAAAGTTCAAAATAAATGTTTCTGTTGAATGCAGTTCTCAAGACTTCTCACCACACTTCAACAGACCTTCATTCACAATTCTGGTTGTATTGTGGCAAATTTTCTGTAATGACGCGTCTTAAGTCTTAAACAGTTGGAGGGGTTTCTGAATAAACAAGCTGCTTCATTGTTGCCCACAAAAAGAAATCTAACGGGGTCAGATCAGGTGATCTGACTGGTTATTCGATAGGCCTTCTACGACCTTACCAGTGACCATCAATTATGGTGTCCAACCATTCACGAACTTCATGTGCTTAATGCGATGGGACACCATGTTGCTGGAAATAAATAATACTGTTATGACTTTGTAACATTGGAAAAAATTAAGTCCTTAACTTGTTGAGATAATTGTCTGCATTTACGCTGCCCTAAAAAACGGACCTATAAGTCCTTGTGAGGACGATGCTGCCCAAATAGTCACCCTAGGAAGACTGACTTTCTTTTGTATTGTTATGTGGGGATTTTTGCTGGCCCAGTAGATAGTTGTGCCTATTGATGTCACCGTTTAATTTAAACGTAGCCTCATCCCACATGTAAATATGGTCTAAAATGGTTTCATCCTGTCTAACAATGTCAAGAAAGTGTTCTGCATATTCTAGCTGCCTGTCTTCATCCTCATCATGTAAGGCATAAAGGTGTGGCCGATATGGCTTGAATCCTTTCTTATTCATTAAACTCACAACACTTCTCTGACAAATTTCAATATCAGAGAAGGGCCAACAGAGTGATTTCTAAGGGCTGCGTTCCATTTTACATCAGTTGTAGCAGAGAGTGGTCGACCAGATCGAGGAGCATCTTTGATTGAACCTGTTAATGGAGCTTTGTTACAATAGCTTTGATATTGCTTCCTTGAACGTGTTGAATGTCGAATTCCTCGCTTAATTGCCTAATTGCTTCTCTACTGTTTCTATTGTTAGAATAATAAAATCTAATAACTGCTATTCTTTGTTGCAAATTAAGTCGCATAGCCATCCCACAAAATTACGAAAATCTTATTCCATCGATTAAATTTAGAATTTGAACATCAATATTGATTAGTAATAATAATTAGCTTATTATTCGATTATGTAGTTTAAATCGGGTGAAACGTTTTGCTCACCCTATATATATATATATATATATATATATATATATCCTATCCGAGAATCTAAAAGATGACAAAAGATTATTTGGGCCGAACACAGATGATAATAATGCCTGAACCATCTCACCTACCAAGAAGGGCTACAGGCTAGCAGTAACACTAAGGGCATGTACGATTATGACTTAAAAATGCATTATAAAATTACAAAATAATATGTAAAAGTTCACAAAAACAGCTAAAATATTTTAAAACTTGATATCTATTTTCCACTAAATGCCTAATTGAACGCAAAATATGCTCATTATAATAAAATAAAACAAATCAAAACCTATTTAGCAAGATGAACGAATTATAAAAATGCCAATCGCCTCTTGTCACACCCAAAAATCTCAACCCTTTTTCTTCAAATCAAGACTAATACTTTTCTTGTGTATTGACAAAACAACCAGATTAGAACAACGGTTGAATTGAATAATTGCATGATCCGACTTTGTCCAAAGAAATTTTCCATTCCTGATTACAGTTCCAGCAATATGTTTGCTTATTATCAGATTATCGAAAGCATTTGCTTAATCATATGTCTAGATACTAATAATCTTAACCATGTGACACATGATCCCTTTTATGAATGCCGTACCCTGTCAAGAGTAGCAGTTGCGATCGCAATCCATTATAAATCGCTCTTCACTTACAAATTACACGACGCTTTATTCATTTCTATCACTAGGTTTTGCATCAGAGCGCTCAAATACATATTTTTAAATTCTCATTTGTAAATATTAGTTTCAATTAATTTTTCTTGCAGTATTTTTGTGATAGCAACCACAGACACACATTGAATCTTGTATTTGTTGGTTAGTGATATAAAATTAGACTTAATTTTACATTTACGGGAATTAAGTTGCATTGAAGAAATATCTTAGTATCAATTAATAAATACATCTAGCAATTAAGACTTTTATTATTAAACAATTCTTGTAGTTTCAGATTTTTTTCGCAAATCTCCGGCTTTTGCATTTACTAATTCCCGCTATCCATATTGTTTTGGCAGCCCTGACACACACATATATATATA
>CABFPE010000299.1:310235-323912 GCA_900660155.1 Hofstenia miamia
AGAGTTTTGTAGGGTATATTTCAATATATCACTGCAAGTTTTAAAATTTATGAGCGAGAACGACATTGATATTACAAATTGACACTGGCAGAACTGTGACACTCTGGCCAACAAATATATTGGGATGCAAAAAGTTATTAAACAACATTGTTCATATGCGGATTTAATAATTATTACACACTACACATTCAATCTAGTAGGGAAATGTGCAGATGATTGTTGTACTCAGACATATAAATTTATAAATTTGTTCAAAATATTTTAATAGAAACAGAAAGAGAAAGAAAATGAACAATCAAAACTATAAAAATTTTAATACTCTTCAGTACAATCTTTAACTAATGAATTTAATGAAGTATTTATCTCTTACGCGTCGTTTGCATACATTAATTACATATTTTATTGATTCTAACATTAAACAGTATTTTAGTTGAAAATGCGTATTGTGCTACATGCTTTTATCGGCATTCATTAAAAAGAACCATTAATTATCCAACAAATCAATTTCTTTTGCCTGATCTTGTCAGCAAATATTTTTCATTGCATCTACAAGTAATGGAATGCACAAAACTTCTTGATTTACTATCAAATTTTTCATCAATGTAAAATAATTGAACATTCTCTCCAATTATAATACTTTGTAGTTTGAGAATTTCTTTAGAAATTCTACCAGTTTTTCTATAAATTTATTAGAATTTATTTCTCAATTTCTTTTTAAAAATAATTATTTTACAAATTTGTAGATTGTTTATTTTGGATTACATTAACGCTAAACATAATGTGACTATAGAAATTTATCAAACATAAGAATCCCAAGTCGTAATTTTATTCTTACTCTATATCTTAAATAAGCTAGATTTTGCGATTTGATATCGGATATAAAAAACCATTATATAGAATATCTCTCCTTAAAATATAATGGGTGCAATGGCGCTATCTTAATGTGAATTCTGGGTTAATTGCTCTAGTGTGCACTGTAATTGCTCCGCTAACGAATTTACGACAACTCTAATTACATTTGTGTCTACAGAGTTTACTTTGTCTACAGAGTTTACTTCGACCGTAATTAACAACGACTAAAGAATTTACATCAACCAGAATTTACATGAAATAGAAATCTGAGAAAAGGTTTTCTAGTCGTGTTTGAGTTACTCGGTGTGAATTCGAGCTCTTACGTTTCAAGTTCAAGCAATTTTTTTATGAAAATTCTGAGTTCGTTCGAGTTTCTTACAATTCTGAGTTTTACTATAAAAAATTCCGAGTTCTCTAAGCCAAAAAAACAGTTATTTGAGATTGATAAAGAATGTAATCTAATGGGACAAACCTATTAATCCATAGAAGAAGAATAAATATCTATATTCCGAATTGGTTTGAATACTGATATCAATTCTGAAGAAAGCATCAAGAAAAGAAATACAAACAAAATAAAATATAACAAAAGAAATATTTACAAATAATATTATTATTAACTTGGATTATGGCGATGTTATTTTCTATTAATTGAGTAATCAGTCATTGTAAAGTTTATAACCTCGCCATTTTTATATTAAAAATGAAAAAATGTCTTTTAATAACAATCTCAAAGTATTTTAAAGAATTTATTTGTTTGACGTATTTTGATTATTCACTTCACATATTTATAGCTGTGTTTAGAAAAAAGTATATCGTTATTCGCTTCTTATACCTAATTGGTTCAAGTAAATGCTTTTTTTTCTTGTTTACTATTTTTTCGGAAAGAAGATAATTTTTGTCATATGGGAAAGTATTCTTAATTTTTTTCAGGAATTTCTTTAGGACAATTATATAGATAATTTTGAGATTTTTTTTTTCTTTATTCTTATCAAAGCTATGAATATTAACTGCTACTTGGCCACTATCCAATGGATAGCCCAATTTAATACCTGAAATTTTCTGAGGAAGTGTTTGTTTATATCTGTGTAGAGTATATTTGCATAGTTGAAATGAATAATACAGAGGATGAATTAATTGAATTTTTGCTTTAGGTGGAAGTTTTTGAGAAATTAAGTTAATTTCTTTAATTGATATTTTTCTCATAACCCCGTAAAAATTTAGTTTATATTGTAAAGTGTCAATAGATACCGAATTTGATTTAACAATGCAAATAATTGAGTTTTTAAATGATTCACTCTTAGTCTTATAAAAGCAAAATATTTAGCAAGAGAAGCACAGTTTGTTTCGAGAGTCTGAGCCGCTTTTTCGGGAAATTTATTAGAATTAAATATTTGTGTCATCTGCATATTGTATGGCGGCACATGTTACTTGCTCGGACAAATCATTTATGTAAATATTAAATAATAAGGCACCCAAAATTGTACCCTGCGGAACCCCATTTTTAGTACATACCAAATCTGAAAAAGATTCAATTATTTTAACTTTGCATTATTTTTTAAACATTGTTTTCACTTAAATTGACTTAAATTTAGAAAAACTTCATTGAAAGCATTGCATATTTCCTTCTTATTTGTAATGGATTTATTTTTATAGTATATTCTTACTATTTTTTCGGTTCTCATGTTTTTTCCATGTAGTAAATTATTAACAAATTCCCACTTATGTTTTGAGAAGAAAGTTTGAATCCAGTTCAAAAATGAATTTTGTAAATTCCGAATTTTTTATTGAGAGATTCTGAAAATTTATGTGAGTATATTTAAAAGAATTAGTTGAATGCAATGTGTATGATAATTCTGAGTATTCATAAATATCATCAGCTTTGGAAGGCCTGGGATTAATCTCGATGCCTGATATAAGTACCATTATTGTTAGTACTAGAAAGTAGAATAAAGAATGCTTTGTTGTTTTAATGAAAATCCATTTTTCAAATATCTTGCATGTATTCATGCTGTTTCTTAAATTATGTTTATATATATAGGTAAGGTTTCTCTAATACAGGTAATATTGAATTTAGAGTTAAGAATAATTAGAATTAACAGTTAACGACGGTTTGGGGTACTTTTCGTACCCCAGAGCTTTTAATTCTTGGAAAGATTTATATGAAACTTATTGATATTGATTGAATTTTCATGGAAATCATAGAAATACTATATTTTAAATTTTCAACATAATTTGAGACAACGACTTGAAATATTGTTGCATACTACGTAGAGACAGTTTGGGGTACTTTTTGTACCCCAGACATTCTAACTAAATAGATTGACTCCTCCACCTTGAAAAATGTAGTGTGCTACACAATATTTTATAGTTAAATTATATAAACAAATAGCCTTGTCTAAGAATGTATTCTAGAATGACTGACTTCACAGCCTTCTATATAGTAGGCCTTGATAATCAACAAAGATTGTCAACAAAATTGAAACCTTTTTGAAGACAAATGCAAAGCCTAATAGTAGAGCATTTTTCAATGGTAATGCTAATCATGTAATATCTAAACCTACATTTTATCTACTGATGCTCCAAAATGAATGAAAATATTGGAATATTCACTTGCAAAAAACACCTTTGCAAAAGTTGTTGTAGACGGATATTCAACAATAATACGACCTTTTTGAAAAAGAANACAGTTAACGACGGTTTGGGGTACTTTTCGTACCCCAGAGCTTTTAATTCTTCAACAGTTTGGAAAGATTTATATGAAACTTATTGATATTAATTGACCTTTCATGAAAATCATAGAGAAATACTATATTTTAAAGTTTCAACATAATTTGAGCACAACGACCTGAAATATTGTTGTATACTACGTAGAGACAGTTTGGGGTAATTTTGTACTCCACAACAACAAATATTGATAATCAACAAATATTGTCAACAAAATTGAAACCTTTTTGAAGACAGATGCAAAGCGTACTGGTAGAGCCCTTTTCAATGGTAATGCTAATCATGTAATATCTAAACCCACATTTTATCTACTGATGCTCCAAAATGAATGAAAATATTGGAATATTTTTGCAAAAAACACCTTTGCAAAAGTTGTTGTACACGGATATTCAACAATAATACGACATTTTTGAAAAAGAAGTAGGCCTAGCATTTTTCCATTTTACGATAACATATTTGATATTACGAAATTGATACATGTATATCAGATAGAAAGGAATTAATGAGACAAATTTAGCATGAAGGTTCTTCTTTGCAATTATGGTAAGGATTTAAAACAAAGTTATTGGTAGGTATAATCATTAAATTTAGCATTCCACGGCAAAGTGTACATTGGGGGAAATTTTTTGTATAGAGGGTAGAGTAATTTTTTTTAGATCCTTAAGGCCATAATCGTTTGCATACTCATTTGTATAAAACATTATGTAGGAAATTTCGAAAAATATATTCAAAAGGATGATTTGATTCCTACATAGCATTCAAGAACGACTAGAGCATATGAAAACAGGCAATACTTTGACCTTTACAATTAGTACTCAAACGACTTTCTTTAGCAAAAAATATAGGATTCTAAAGTGTCTTCATGACTTTTCAATGGAGCTTTATAGTTTTTTATGATTTGATTCGAGGAAAATCGGTTAAAGGATAAATCTGGCCGAACTTTCTTTTGTATTTTAAATTACTTAGAAAATTCTAGAAAATCCTTAAAATTTTCTATGCCCAAGCTGTAGAGGTAGAGGCTCACTGTTTTTAGCCTGACCAACCAGCAGCTCACGTACTGTCTCAAAATTGGTCTGGACCAGTTCGGCAGGCGTGTCCAACTTGGCTTAATTGCCAAACCTAGGCCCGCAATCATTAAATAGTCCGTATTTTACTAAAAACAATCAAAGCTGTTAACAAACAAATTATATTAAAATACAATAAAATCCATATTATTTATGAGCCTTATTGAGCACAATCCGTAAAACAAACTCATAATATACATGGAAATTATTTAAAATATATTCTTTTGCAAAAGTAGCCAAAGCCTTTTGACCCTCACTTCAACCAGTAGTTCATGAATTTCTGGCCATGTCCCCTCCACATCCCACAATAATGATTTTTTCGCCTCGGCCTAGCCCGTGGCCCACTTGGGCCCGGTAGGCCCGCAACATACGTGTTACAACTAGGCTTGTTTACACCATTGCTCATTCCTACGAAATATTGCGTAGGGTGTAAGTGAGTCACTTATGATGACGAAGTATTGCTGGACAGGGTCGGCCCTCAAAAGAACATAAGAAAGCTGAACATCAGATTATGCTTCATTTGACCAAATGAGAAACTGCTTTGTGTAACTCGCATCTTTGTAAAACTTGTTTAAGCAATAAACTATTTGTATTATTCAATAATATCAGTGGGGTACAAAAAGTACCCCAAAACGTGTCCACATAGTAAAAACGTAAACCGCTTCTAACTGTTAAATATGTGAAAGAAAGTGAGTTACTAGCGATAGCATAAATTAGGTGAAAAATTCGCCACAACTCAATGAAAGTAAAAAATATAAAAATAAAATTTACCATCATTAGAAAAGTCGAAGAAATTTTCTAACCCTCTGAACCTCGGTGGGTGATAACGGCGGTGGTGAAAGTAAGGCATGTTTTGGCGGGGATTGTTCGAAGGTGTTGGGCGACGTTTGTAAAAATGGTTGGCGTGCGTTTGAGAACCGGTGTTGAGGCGGAAACGGTAAGATAAAAGATTTTGAGCTGGCGGTGTAGGTGTTTTAATCACGTCATCGCTGATAAAATATACGCGGTTCAGCAGCGTGTTAAAAAAAATTGATTTACCATGCAAGCGTTGCATAACCTTGTTTAGTGTAGTGGATTCTATTTTTCGTGAATAAACTTCTATCAACAGAAGATCCTAAATAAAAACAGTTAGAATTGTCGAAAACGGTATAATTTAACAGCAATAAGTAAATTTAGTTCAGCGAATTTTTTAATTAACACCTCGTCCTTAGGAAAAGGAGCAACTTTAGCTGAACAAAATTTAGTTTTAATAAAATCAATTAATTTCTTATACTTATCTGTAAAATCTTTTTTCTTTTGCATTAAGTTGTTTCTTCCTATTGTAATGAAAATTCTCTTTAAATTATTTGATTCGGGATAAAGCGGAATTATATCAGCTATGTCTTCAATGGTGGCTCCCGGATACGAATGAACACATGTAGAAGTTCTTAGTAATCCCGGAGCTTTCAGAGGTCGGTACATCGATGATGCGATGGCAAGAAATTCAGCTTCTGCTCTCAAGTGTTTCGGGCTTTGTATCTTATTTTGTGCTTGAGACGGCGCATGATTAATTTCTGGAGATACTTGAGTAGTTTTGTTGGTGGATACAGGAGGAGTTTCTTTGATGGCTGTTGCTAGCATGTTGAACAGGATAATTAGTTCATTTCTGCCGAAATTCTTGAGAGGAGCTAATATTTTAGTTTTGTTTAACTCCTCTTCAGGTATCGCAATGAGCGAAGTAGCGTTAAGCGTGGTAAGCACACCGCGCTCGCAAGGACCGACTGCTCGCGGTGAAATCATCGGTACTTATGTGCGAGAATTATTCCTATCAAAAGGTAGTTGAATAATGTAGTCCAATAGTTTTTCCTTTAATATTTTTAATCTATCAAAACAATTTATTTTTGCTTTGAGATGAAGAAAATTTATAAGATGGCTTACACAAACAAATAATGATTTATCACTAGAGTATTTTCGAAATTTTGGAAAGTCTATTAATAATCGATCACTATGTCTTTAAAATGAGCTGAGTGCGATATTCACAAAATCTTGTCATCAATTAAAATTAATTTCATAATAATTATTAACCTGTTTATTAAAGAAAATTAAATCTAAATAATGCAGATAAAGAGTAATACGTAGTAGTTTACAATTCTTGAGTCTTTCCTTGAATGAAAGATTTGAAGATGGATATATCTATTTAAGAGCTCAACTTTGAAATTAAAGTAATAGACGTGAGCACAAAAGAGATGGTGTGAATATTGAACATGCATATGTTAGGATGGAAAGATACATGCTTTTTAATAGTGCAAGTTTTACTTTCTGAGAGTCCAAGTAAGATATACAACTTTTTTAATTTGAAAAGAACAGAATAAGCTTTATTTAGATGTGCGTGAATATGGTTGTCCCAAATAAGATCATTTGTTAACATTAGCCATAGATTAGTGTTCTGGTTTTCCATGGTATTTTAGTGTTGTATATAGTTAGGTTATCAATGGTTTCCGGGCAACTTGAAAAAATAAGTTGCTTATGTCATTTTGCATTTGAGATATAGAATTATTACAGACATTTAGGAGTTTGCAATCATCAGCATACATAAATGATATACTGGACCACCACCAGTTACTTCTTTTTGAGAGGATATGTGTTCATTTATGTTTACGCATTGTTGTTGATCACTAAGATAAGAGTGAAGTAAGCAGACAGTCTTCGTCGAATCCAAAACATTTCAGGGAATGTGAAATTTTGTCGAATGCTTTACAAAACAACGTATTTGAAAACGAAATGTGCGCTCTTTGCATGTAATGTATAGAAAATTGCGAATTTGTACCCAGCCTAGCTAGGCATTAGAAACGTAGGGAATTTTTTAAAGGAAGGAAAATTATAAGTCAGCAATGTATCATCACAAAAACACGATGTAACCCTCTAGGTAGCAATGTCATAATATATCAGGAAAAACGATGTAATAAACAATATAAGCATGCAAACAAAATAACCACATAAAAAATTGAATCCATTGTAAAACGTGTAAACTAAATTAAATACGTAAAGGCCATCTCGCTGATAAGCCGTAGGACTTTTGGTGCAGGCTCTCTCAATCTTAGGAAAATATATCGTCAAGTTATTATTCCTAAAATAGGTTATGGCGTGAAAATATGGAAGAAAGCTCTCTCTAAGAAATCAAATCAAAAATCCCTGAGATCATTACAAGGATTATGTAACATAAAAATATGCAAAGCCTCCAGCAACACAGGCAGGAAAGTGTTACTTTCTCTTTCTGGAGAATTCGATATTGTCGACTAATTATCAGCTCTTGCTGAAGGGAAACCTCTAACACGACATACAGACTTGGAAATATCATCAAAACTCAAAGTTGAAGTTTGATTACGAGGCATACTCACATTTCCTTATAGAGATTTAACCCTCACTCAAGCTCTGATGGATCATAATTGTTTAAATCACCATCTAAGTAAAATATCAGATGTCTCACCATTCTGTTTGTAACAAACGATATCACGAGATTGAAAACATTGACCATATTGTATTTAGATGTCCACGATCGTGGCCTACGTAAAAGACGGCCTGGCGATATGCAGACTGACATTTTAAAAATGAGGCGGAATTAATTGCATACACAACGTGAGCGAGAAAGGAATTCGTCGCCCTCTTGCGGAAGGTTATAAATTCATTAGTGTGCTTGTGTTTAATTACGTATTCTTCTGCGCAGAGGTCAGTTTTGCAGTGTTTGTATTGCATCAATGGTTCGCAAGTGTTCAGCACCGGGCTGTCGTTCGGGTTATAATAATGTTACAACCCTTACCGCATTTTCTTTCCCAAGAGATGACAAACTACGGGAAAAATGGATTAGATCAATGGCCAGAAAAGACTTTATGGTCACAAAGTACAGTAGTATTTGTGAAAAACACTTTGAAAAAGAATGCTTTCAAACAACAAAGTTAGGAAGGAAGAAACTTAAACCAAAATCTGTGCCTACAATTTTTGAAATTCCCAAATGCTGTCAAGTAAGTTTTTCATGTGTTTCCAATTGTTCAATACGTAATTTTATTTTGGTAATTTGAATGCCAGCCCTAATTGAATTAAAATTGTTTATATATGTTTATAAAGTGCGTAAAAAAGATGCACAAAATTACTAAACAAACTTACAGAATAGTGGGACAATATCAAAGTATTAAGGATTCATTAAATTTAACACAATAGTATCATTTTGTTTTCTTAGGAAAATGTTTTACTACATTATTGTTTTGTAATTTTGGCAATATGCTACCCTCTATTAATAATCTATATCTGAGATAAACAAATTTTTACCAGGACTATAAGAAGTGTTTTTAGACCACAATTCCAAAAGAACGTCGTCCTCCTGCCATTCGAAATATTAGTACAGATGAATTGCCCATATTCAACAAAAAAGACTTTATCAAATCCCTAGACGATATTTCATCTAATGATTTTCCAAATGATTGGACAAAAGATTATAGTCTTGGTAATCTCAGAATTTACCATCTCCTACCAGAAATACCAATTGTTAAAGAAGGTATCATCGTTCAACCCAACTTATCTGTAAAGTTATTTATTTCAGGTAACTTTGTTCCTAGTCCTCCTTGGCTGAGGGCTTGCAAATCTGGAAAAATTTCTCGCAAATCACAAATTACTGAGTTATGTAGCTATCTTTCTAATTTTGATAAACAATATGATCTATTGGATGATCTCAATGCTCGTCAATATTATTCAAAATCCAAGTTTACATCACGTATCATCCGTTTTTGTTTAATTATTAAGTTTATTTCTTCTTCAGCTTATGAGGCATTAAGAGAATATTTACCTTTACCGAATGCACGGTATTTACGTACGTTTTATTCAGGAAGTATCGATTTGATCAAATATCTTGAAAGTAAACGAGAAGAGTATCCGAGTAACTCTGTTATTGACTGCTGCATATCTTTTGATGAAATGTATATTCAGCGAGATATGAGATATACTGGAGAGAATATTATTGGAGTGAATGAATCCTTAGAATTTTATCAAAGTATTTATTGCTTCATGGCAACATTAATTAAATCTGGTGACTATTTTGTTGTTAAAAGTGTTCCATTTATACACTTAACATCTGAAATTTTAGTTAAAGAACTAAAAGAAGTAATTGAATTGCTTATGTCATGTGGATTTAGAGTTTGTTGTTTGACTTGTGACAATAGCCGTGTTAATATTTCTACTTACAAAAAGTTGCATACAGACTATGGAATGCATTCCGATTTTACAATTGAATTTCCCGAGGGGAATAAAATTAACTTGACATACGATGTTGTGCATTTAATCAAGTCAGTGCGCAACAATTTCTTGCGCTTTGAAACCTTTACTCTTCCGTCTTTGTCAGTTAATATCGATACATTTGCAGTTTCACTCGCAGAAAAGGGAAAGGCTACTTTTAAATCATTGCAGAAGTTATTTGACCAAGAAAAGCACAATGTTTTGAAAATGGCTCCTAAGTTGAGCGAAGCTGTTGTATTTCCGCAGCATAGAATGCAGGATGTAATGATATGTATTAGCATGTTTGACATTTCAAATGTCATCGCCCTGGAGACAATATTTGAAAATAAAGAGTCTCTGAGTACTGCTCAATTTATTCGAATTTTTTATATATGGTGGAATTGTTTAAACGCCAAATCAACCCACCATCCATTGCATATTGCTCGAGGTATATGTAGAATCAATGGCGAGGTTATAAATTTTCTTGAAAAATTTGTTGAATGGAGTAAGCAATGGAAATACAGCAAGTTACCTGGACTAACCACACAAACATTTAATGCTGTGATATCGACTACATTGTCTATTATTGACTTATCAAGAAGTCTTTTACAGGATTTTCAATACAGTGTCTTTTTGACTTCGAGAATCCAACAAGACAATCTTGAGAAACGTTTTGGTTATTATCGCCAAATGAGTGGCGGTAGATTTTTGGTTGGGCTCTACGAAGTTGAGCGCAGTGAAAAGATTATAAAATTGAAAAGTTTTTTGAACGAACACAGTAGTGATGATTTGTGTACAATTATGAATCTAAATATGGACACAACTACATTTGAAAACCTGGTTTTAACCGATTTGTTAGAACTTAATGATTTCGAAATGGAAGTAGTTGCCTATCTAGCTGGATATGTTTCTAAACAAATCCAAAAAATTATCAGTAGTTGTACAGAATGTCAACATATTTTAGTTCAATCTCAAGCTCCAGTGTTTTCGAAGTATTTTACTTTGACAAATCGAGGTGGACTTACAGTTCCACCAGAGACAATGTGTAGCATTATTTCGGAAATATTTCAATTGCTAATAACAAATGAAGAAATCATCCTTTCTCAAAAAACAGACAATTTTGTTGGATCATTAGTTCGTACTTTTTCTGACTACATAACCTCCAGACTTCTAGAAGCTAATGTATGCAAAAATCATACCACGAAAATTACTACACGTCTTATCCAATGTAGTGCTAACATATATTTCAATAATTTGCAAAAACATAAAAGAAGTGAAGTTCTGTCGTCAAAGTCAAAGTTACAAAGTTTTAAACTAGCTACTTCTATGAGGAAAAAGTGACTTATTAATTTGTTCGTGTTCATATGATTTGTTTTTGTAAAGTACGGTTTATATTTTAGGTTATTTGTATTATGCAGTAATAGTCTTCCTTGTCTTTTATTAATTTTGATACTGCTTACAAGCTTTCTCTATAAATTTGCAAATTAGAATTGTCATTGAAATAGTAAAAGTCCGCCTCATTTTTTTATTGGCAGTCTGCATATCGCCAGGCCGTGATTCTCGTAGGCCATGTCTCATCTGAATAATTTTTGAAATCCCTAGAAAAAATCTTACTAGTATAAATACAGAGTGCGTGATCACTGAAGGACTCAAGGATATAATTCTTATATATAGTTTCCGAACTGGATAAAAAATAATCAATTAATGTTGTTTTTCGAGTGGGAATTTGAGTGTTGATTATTTTTAAATTATAAATAGCGCATAATTCTTTCAATGATTTTTTTTCATAAAAATTAAAATAGTTGATGGTAAAGTCACCTAATATGTTTAGTGAGTAATTATTGCTGGGAATATCTGAAATTTCATTGCATTTATACTTTATATAGTCTACAAGGAAGTTCTTATTTGGATTATAAGTAACACTAATTAATTCATTTTCTGAAGAATTTGTAGGTGATTTAATTTCGATCCATAATGATTCAAAAACAGAATGATCTGATTCAAATTCTTTCTTACGTATTGGATTTAAAACTTTTGGTACAATTANATATATATACACACAATATACTGCATAGATTAAATATAAAATGCAAATAAAATTTACCGGCCAAAACCGCAAACATTAACAATGAGTGGGTAATTTCATTGTCGCTAGATAACATTGCGAACCCCTCATCAGTATCCGTGAATCAGCATTTACGCCAATTTGTGGAATGGGCTCTGCTTTTCTTCCACTACTGTTGAATTTTTTTAAAACGTCAAGAGAGTACCACAATATTGTAGGATTTTAAGGTCTGAATATATTCATAAATAGAATTCTATATCAAAACATTTTATCTGCAACATCATAGATTTTTTTTGAAAAAATCATTATTAGTGCTGGTAATAGTTAACTGAATAAATTAAAGATAAATTAATAAACATAAATTTTACTTTAGCCGTATGCACTAACATTTATTCTCAAATTCACTAGTTAGAGAAGAAAATAGAACAGGATTTCTCTTTCCAATATTGTCAGATAACCATCTACACAAACATACAAGCATATTCAGTATTTTGTTCGTGACAAATGTGGCCTTTTAAAATTGTGAACAACAAAACTAAGTAATCATTCACACAACTGAATATGATTAATTGCTGAATAAATTTAATTGGTAAAATAATTTTACGATTAATAGATTAGTCAATATTTAAATTCCGCAGATCTAATTATTACCACTATTCAAACTTAGAATTCATTGTCTAGAGAAAATAGAACCTTGAAACAAAGTTTTTAAAGAGCAAATTTAGATTTACCTTAACCAAAAGTAAATCTCAGATAAATCGTGGTTAGGATGCAAATTCTACAATGATTGTTTGCATAAATCATGCTTGAAATAATTTAGTAATTTATCATCATCGTGGTAAATTTATAATATTTATTTTACTCTGTGAATTTGTATGTGTTTGTATAGTCAGATAAATTGCGATTTTCTAATTGTTAATATTTATCTGAATAAAGGATATCTTAAAAAATTTGCTGTAACTATCTTCAATGTACTCAATGTAGCATCTTCTAGTACATTCTACATTCCTCTAATTTTTATTGTAAACACTACACAAATTCCAGATATTTTGTAAAGGGAAATGATTTTACAGATGTTCTGAGGATACTCATTTCTATATAAAGACAACATGCTTACCCTTGCATAAACTGCAGAACAACAAGCTTAGCTAAGCACACTTGAAGTTTTCAAACCAATCGAAACTATTTGCACAATATATTAAAATACAGGAATACTGGAATTCTTTAAATTAGAAATTTTAATATTTTTTTCGGCCAAATTTAAGTTGGATTCAAAATTAGTCTTCTATTTATTGCCTATAATGAATGGACTAACATAATATTAATTAGCTGCAAGCAGTTTGTAATTTAAGTTAATTGTCAGTTGTGGACATCTGACCATTACAATCTTACAACAAAGTATTTCTTGCTATATTATCAGGTTGATCTTCAGACCTAAATAGCAAAATGTATATTAATGAAAGCATTCTCTGAAATGTTATTCCACAGTTAACAAAATGGTTCCTCAATGGAAGTGGAATATTTAAGCAAGACAATGCATTGTCAGACATGAACCCAATTCAGATAATATGCGAAATAGTTAAGAGAAGCAATGACAAACTTGGAGCAAAGAACGAAAACGAGATAATCACTGGATTTATTCCCAATATCGGAAAGTAATGAGAAAAACTATATAAAAGTTTTTTTATTGAATGTAACAGTAAATCAAAGCATTAAGTCACAGTATAACCT
>CABFPE010000299.1:325764-346191 GCA_900660155.1 Hofstenia miamia
GCAGTACTCAACTGCACACTTCACAATATGCGGTGACTTCAACGATTTTAACCCAACCAAAATACTCGACGCATTACCAATGGAACACCTGCATATTGGGAGCACATGCGGACGTAATCAACTCGATTTTATTCTCTCAACTGCTGGGAGAGATTACCACCCAGCGTACTCTAAAAGAACTACAGTTCTCTCTGATCACAGCGCCATTATCATAAAGGATAAGAATCATTCTAGAACTCAACGAAAGATTGCTTTTGTTCGTAATATTCGACAATAAGATGTCAGAGCATTGCACATTGCTATGAACAGAACAAACTTCCTTGATATCCTTCAAATAAATGATCCTGACAGAATGCTGGAAATTCTGACCCAATGTATGCTCGAACTTTTCAACCCTACTGTCTGGTCAAGAATTCAAGATCTTTGAAAAAGACCCACCCCATGTGATGCAGCTGGTCAAACTTATGTTGAAGAGGGAATATTTTCTTGAAGTTCAGAACCGCAAGCATGACGCTAATGCTCTATCTCAAAGAATCAGGAAAACCATGCTTGATAATATTGCCAAAATGAAACATAAAGTGGGATCAAAACAATGGTGGAAGGCGGTCTCACCATGTGACTCATCACGTGGATATGGCTTTGGATGTTGATGAAATTAACAAACATTACACACAAGTTTCCCATATTAATAAATATACTGCAATGGTCCGTGATTACGTAGATAACAGTATTCCTCCTGAATTTACAATTCATGAAGTTTACCATAGTTTATGAAAAATAAAGAAAACTGAGCCAGGAATCGATCAGATTCCATATTGGCTCATTCGACAGAATGCTCACAACCTAGCTGAGCCTTTGTGTCACATTTACAATTTGTGTTTGGTAAGAGGGTGCTTTCCGAATTCATTCAAAGTATCCAGAGTCATTCCTATTCCAAAACGCTCAAAAGTGAAGTCTGTTACTGACCTGAGACCTGTATCTCTAAAGCCAATCCTGTCGAGGCACTTAGAGAGAATGATATATGACAAGTTCATCTCCAAAGCCTACAATGCCAGACTGAAGCAGAATCAATTCATTTCAGAAAGTCGTCAATGACAGAAATGGCTCTCATGCGCATAATCAATAAAGCAAAGGATATGATTAAATCATATTATCTCAGTAAAGCGCGATCAGATGGTTAACTCTCTTTGCCAACTGAATATCTCGCCATATGTTGTCAATCTAGTTTGCGACTTCCTTCTAGACAGGACAACATTTTTTACTTCAATGGGTGACATTCGTGACTTCTCAGCACAAAAGCTGGTATACCCCAAGGCTCTATTCTGGGGCCAATCTTATTCAACTTATTATATGATTATCTTGTTTTGAACTGAGGTGATGTCTCTTTAGTAAAATACGCAGATGATGCTACAATCCTACTGGGTGGAACACGTGGTCAAGACAGGGCACAAGAAGTGCTCTGTGCAATGAAAGACTGGTGTAATAACAACAACCTATCGATGAACAAAGAAAAACTATTGAAATGATTTTTTCTAAGGGTAGGTCTCCTTTGACTACTACACAATACGCATCTGGCAAAGTCTTTCAAGCCATTAAAATCCTTGGAGTGTACATTGATAATGCCTTGTCATTTGAAGAACATTTCTCAAAGCTTCTTCAAAAATGCAGAAGCAAAATGTTCCTTCTAAATAAGTTAAAGGCACAAGGTTACTCCTTACGCGAACTCAAGATACTTTACACTGTGTTGATATTGCCAAACATAACCTATTTGGTCTCAGTATGGGGAGGATGCAGGAAGTCATTACAGCAACTCATAGACAAACTACAGAGGAAGGCAATGCGACTGGGATATATGGATAACTTTGAATCTATCAAAACAATTGTGAGAAAGTCAGATGAAAAGCTGTTGAAGAGAATGTACTATGAGGACAATTTGCTACCAAATCTAGTACCTGGAAGAAGTGACTATGCCTCTACAAGTGTTCGGGACCGTTTACCAGCCTTTGAAAGAGATGTTAGGAAATTTACGTATATTTTTCCAAACAGATTCTTCAAGAAATACTAGCATTCTTGCTGTAACCTCCACTGTCTACCATATTCAATGATTCTTGGGTTCACATGTTACGAAATCATCAATCAATAACTTATGAATGTGCAACAAAAGTTGGGTTTCAAAGAAAGCAATTAAATAACGAGAAAATCAGATTGATAAACGCATCAGGAGATTACATAGATGTGAAAGGTAAGTTGGAAAATGTGCTTATAAGAGTGGCGAATATGACATTCCAACAAACATTTACAGTACTGAATATGGAGAAAAACCAACTACCATACGAAGTTATACTTGGAAATGATTTTCTAACGGACAATAAGTGTATCATAAATTATAATAACAGAATGATAACAGTACAAGAGCAGGTAGTAACAACCTATGAAGACGAAAATGTGGATGATACAATATTGTTTAAGTTGACACAAGATGTGAGAATATTGCTGAACAACTGGAAGATGTGTGAAATTGAAACAGTGTATAAAGTAAATACAGAGATAATGATATATAATCAAGTGGGAATAAACACGAAAAAATTGTCGATCCCGTCTAGTTTATGCATGGAGTAAGAAGGAAATCTCCTCAATCCGATTGTCAGTTAAAGGGCATGAGGATGGAGATGACACCACAAAGATCACCCTCAACCAAATGTCATTTAAGGGGCATGCAGGTAAGAGAGGGCCAACATCATAATACTCAGCATCAGTTAAAGGGCGTGAGGTTGGAACAAAGATCGAGCTCTTCAATGGAACACTCCCCCACATCCATCAGAACTTGAAGTCAATTAAAGGGCACAGAGTACAGAGCTACATGAATAGGTCCTTGTCTGAAATTAAAGGCAGCAGGTACGAAAATCTGCGGTCAATACGTTGACCCAGATATACAGGATATAACTGCAGTCAATACGTTGACCCAGATATACAGGATATAAGCAAAGAATCAGAGATGGACACATCTGGGCAGGCATCAACTAGTTCATTTGAAATGGCAACACATAGTTCGCAACCTTTCTCACATAGACAAACATCCACAACAACGAAATCATGTAGATCAGAGGAATGAGAGAGCAGAATGACTAAAATAAGCAAAGATAAAATCCACCCATATTTCATTGCAAACAGGAAAATTCGATATAACTCACAGGATAAATTATCACCAGAAATTAAAAGATTCTTACTGCAAAATTCGTCAACAAAAGAGAAAGAATCATTGGCAATCCCCATAGTTATTGATAAACAGAATAGGCCAGTATGCAATACGATTGTATCATATGCAGAAAATATGAAAGAAGATTTCAATCAACCATATTTCAAAAGTACAGTGCATATAACGTTTGAGGAAACATTCACACTGAAAGATGTTCAGAAACTGATTAAGAATAAAAACAAACTGATCGAGAAATGCGAACAAGTTAATCTGGACAGAGAGCACTTGATGGTGACATATTTCATTAAACAGAGATGACCTCTAGAAATCTTGAAGTAAATATAGAGGAAACGTTAAAAATGGCTAAGGAATACAAAACAAAAGTGATCGAAATTGTGAGACCTCAAAGAAAAGAAGAGATGCCAGAGTTTTTGCAAACTTTAGAAGAAAAATTAAGAAACGTTTTTATAATGGACAAAAGTGGCAAAGCAATATCAGAGATGATTAACATACATAGATTTGCAAATTCAATAGTGCCAGCAGAAAGAGTGATGGTCGAGCCAAAAATAGCCATAGGCATGTATTACCAAGTGAAAAATAGCCATAGGCATGTATTACCAAGTGAGAACAATGGAGATACTTGGAATGACAGAGCATCTAGAGGAAACAGGAAATCTGTATGTAAAGTGTAGCATGAATCAGACGCCAGAGCATTTGAGAAACATTATGGATGTATGGAAAGAAATGAAAACTGAGAACCTGTACACGAAGAATGGCCTATGATTGATATAAGATCGCCTATAAAAATGTATAACAAAACAGTGGAGACGGCACTACTAGAAATTAGAAAAGCATATGAGATGGATTCAAAGTGAAACTTCAGAAACATGATTTTCAAAGAAATCAATGCTCCGCACATATGAGCAAGAACATTGATATGGATACTAAGTATAGCCCTAACAAACAACGAAAAGTTAGTCTTGCCAATAAGAAAGAAAGAGAGAAAAAGCATGGCAAAGAACAAAAGATATGAGATAGCCATAGCACCAATACCAGTGAACATAAAACAATGGATGTTACAGTATGTGGAAATACTATCACTATTGCCGACCAAAAAGGTACAACAAAAGTTTGAGAAGTATTATACACGACTGTTAATGCAACAGCACACACTGGGCAGACCGAGTATAGTAGAACTTGCCAACAAAACAGAAATATGCCCTGCAGAAATAGATATATTGAGTGATGAGGCGCAAAAGTTTATGTGGGGAGCTACTTCGAACACAAAACTGAAATCGCTAAGACAGCAACCTTGGATGACAACTCGTAATCTAATAAGAAGAGAAAGCACCAGTACACTGGAGACAATACAAGAAATAGCAAAGAAGGAGATAAACAAAACGATTACACATGAGATGAAAAAGTACATTAGAGAATATCCACAATGTGCTTATACCAAGATAATTAAGAAATCAGAAGTCATGCGGAAAGAAGGAGAAAATAGACCAATAGAAATTATAGAAATGGTCAGTAAGTCACAAGAAGAGATGAAAATGGAAGAATTATTGCTACAATCAAATGCAATTGCGCTAACCCCAAACACACAGAGAGAAATAGACAAAGTTAATATGGAGAAATGGGGTGAAAAAGAGCCGAGCAAGATATCTTGGGTCAATAAAGATGATGAACGTCTCTTGGTGGAAATAACTGTAAAAAGAGAAAAGACAGATAATATAGTACAGAGAATATATGGTGAATCTACGAAAGAGAAACAAAGTCAATGATAAAAATACTTTGCACTGAAGCATTTATGAGACAAGAAATAAATCAAATGTTACAACTGCAAAAACAGTTAGCCATGGATATCGAATGTATAACTTCAAAATTTGTGATGAAGGCCAAAACCACTCAAAATCTTATGAAGCATGGGTTAACCAATATGTTTTGGGAAAATATAAAAACGAGTAAAAATAATTATCCCACGACTTTCAGAATGGCAACAACATCAAGAATGGAAGGATCATACAAAGATATAGAAAAACAAATGCTGACTACATTATTAAAGTGTACACTGCTGCCCACAATTTCTGTACCTATGTTATTACCAACATGGCGATTAAAGAATAAAAAGCCAGTAAGAGCATTATGGCATGAAGAAAACACATATGTAAACAAACTGGAAGAGGCAGAAAAAATCGTAAATCATGAACGCTATAAGAAGTCTAAAGAAATATTGATCAGAAATGACAATAAAGAAAGAATATATATTGAAGGAGCAGTAACCCCATACAATTTATATCGAGATGGAGAGGCAATACGCAAGCAAATAATGAAAGTGCGGAACGAAATTGAGAAAAGAAATACTCAAATGATGATGTTGTTCTCAGGGATAAACGACATAGTATGGGGTGAACTATGGAGTCCTTGATACAGGTACTACGATGTCATGCGATGAGTTGAGATAATAACAATGGTAAGATTGGGAAAAAATGACCCGGATCAAATAACATAAGAAGAGGTGAAGAATAACATAAGTGCATTTTATGACGAAGCATCTATATCTAAGTCATTGCAATCTACCTATGAGTTTTTCTATCTGAATAGAACAGTAAGACCTGAATTAGCTCACACAAGCAGAGTGGATGCAATGATGACGCTCATGATAGCTATAACATCTGATTTAATCTTCCCAAATGTCTTTCATGATTAGTCATAGGGTTTATCATTGTCCCATGCACATCCAATTTAATGACTACTATTCATCATGTTATAACATCTGCTCTAATCATCCAAAAGTCTTTCATACGATTAGTCATAGGGTTTCTCATTGTCCCATGCACATCCAATTTAATGACTGCTATTCATCATGTTATAACATCTGATCTAATCATCCCAAAAGTCTTTCATATGATTAGTCATAGGGTTTCTCATTGTTCCATGTACATCCAATTTCATTTGCTATTGATCATGTTATAATGTAAAATAATCCAATCATGTCATCAAACAAAGATAATTCGAGGAAAAAACTAAGACTAACTTTAGAAATAAATATTTATTGTACATACATGATTGTTATTGGTTAAATCATTTGTAAAATTATAAAGCAGTACTTTGATATTAATTAATTTGGCAGTACATTTGACAAATGGTGAAAGACCAAATTTGCAAATGCTAATTAATGCTTATGTGTGTAAATCAGCAGACAAAGGAAAATCAGAAATTAGAAAACTGTCAACTGAGATTTAACAGGTACTAGCCAAATATTTAATTGTTTAATAGTTTCAAGTATAAAAGTGGTGCAATTTATTATTTTGATGATGACTAAAATTCATTGGATTTACTTCGTTTATTTTTGTCAGGTTTATTTATTAATTACAATGGAAAGCTAAAAGGTCGAGCACTAGGGTATTCTTGACAATGGTCCCCAACTTCATTTAACGGGAGCTTGGAACAGCCTTGCACCTTACAATCGCCTTTCAAAAGTGCTGTGCGGCTGGTAGCCATTGTTTAACTGATGTGCTCTTAGGTTACATATAAGTATAGGGGTTTTTATTTGTTATAGCTTTCCTATCGTTCATTGTTCATATTACAACATTATGATCTTTCAGTTAGCCCTCGTAGGAAATGTGGTCCAAGCTGGTTCAAAGCTGCAAGGACACAAGTCAATTGTTGCTGGCAGTTTTGGGTTATAGTTCAAATTATGTTGTGTGGGAAAACAAATCTGATTTATGAATTCTGATTCCGGAAATGAATTAACAATTTTAGTTTAGTAACAGAATTTGCTTATCAGTAGTGGTAGATATTAAGAGGCCAATGTTTGGGATAATGAATATAAACTCTAGCACGGTACTATATATATATATATATATCAAAATTGCCTTTGACTGGTTAAACAAAAAAATTTTTGTTAAGAGATATTAAGAAAGTCCAAATTTAGGTGGTTAAATGCATTTCTTAGTATCGAAATCATCAATATTTCCAAAGAATTTTAGGGGTTTGCACCGCTTTTTGTTACTTAAAGCCGTAAGTTACACCGGAGATATTCCACCATTGGAAAACCCTGCGTACGCCCCTACCTATAACAATTGTACAACATAATATGTAAATAACTATTGGTTCTACTCTATGTCTGCAAGGGTAGACAATATTAAATTGATATTGCAATTATCGCAAAAATGCGAATGATGTCATAGTTATGTCCAATAGCGTGGGTGTTTTCTTTTGATGTGTTTATTATTTGGCATTTAATATTTTTGGTATAATTCGTGGTATTATACTTCTTTGCATTATATATCTGTTTTTGACTTTATATACTGTTGATGTTTTCATCATTACTGATTTAAATTTTTGGCATTATATTTCTTTGGTATTTAAACTTTTGTTGCTTAATTTTTGGCTTTCCTTTCCAAATTCTCGAAAAGAGCTCACTCATTTGTTTTAAACTAATATTTCGTGACGACATAGACTAAGTATTTCCAGAAACTGGGTATAATCAAATTCAAACCCACTGTGGGAAATTGTAAGTGACATATTTTAAGAGTTTTAATTGTAAATATTGTTTTTATCTTATTAATTGTAACTGTTAGCTGGTTTTTATAGTCTATGAAGTAAGCTATTATATATATATATATATATATATATATATATTTGGAATTGTGGATGTAGAAATATCTTTTAGACTGCTCTATTTTCAATATTCTTATAAAAACTATGATTATTTGATTCTACTTTGATAGCCTGGAAATTCCTGAGAAAATTTTGATTTAAGTCAATGTAAAATCAGTAAATAATTATTTGCATAATTTAGATGACTCATTAAAAATTATCGCACAAGCTGGTAATTGCATCACTATCATTGGCATATTTCTTGTACCAATAGCGAATTTTCAAGCTACTGTATTAATGTGAGATTCAAAATTTAAATTTAGCTATGAGTCAAAAAAATTGCACCTTCATATATACATGTAAAGTTATCCATAGTGAAACCTTAGCATTATTGAGATTAAGGTTAAAGATGAAGTGTCGTAATAATCTTTAGAGGACTGCAAGATACCCAATTCAGTTTTACCTTAATTAGGAGCAGCCTATGCATTCTGAAATACGTACAACTTGTGTTGCCATAGATTCAATTGCCCCACGCATTAATTCATTATCGTTTAATATAATAATAATAACTGTTACAACACCGCTGATGTCTTTGCATTTTTATAGAGGTGCTGATTATCATTTTTTCCATTATAGTGGCATTTATTACATGTAAGTTATTATAGGGCCACTAATGATTTTTTGTAAAAAACTTAGATACCACTTGTTACAACTATGATTATTAACTAAATTTTCTAAGGAAACAACTGTTTGTATTTGCAAATTAAGTAATAACTAGCTGCATACACTTTGAAATTGCTGAATATGACTCTATCTAGTTGTTTTTTTGAAAAAAACTTTATACCTTTTAGTATGACTTGATCATGCAGTGAATAATGTTCAAAATAACTCTGACTTCAATATTAAATTTTACATCTAGAACATGGTCTTAACGTGTTATAAATAAGACCTAGTTTGATAATTTTGATGAAATTGCAAAGGCGGAAAAACTTTGAATGATAATTAATCCAATTGCTTCAAACTAATCCTTTTTCTAAATTCGAAAGTGCATTGGAGATGCAAAATATAATTTAGAAGGGAATAAAAGTGGTTTAAACTTCGTAGTTGATCTCAGACTTATTCAGTGTGCAATCAACATTTTATTTTCCCTACAACAAAATGTATTAGTAGTATGCCATTGGAAAAGCATTGATTTCTCACCAAATAATAATCAGATCCACTTTGTACCAGCTTTATTTGCTTGCAAACTAAATTTTACATCTACAACATCTTTTTCAATTTATTTTAAGCAAGGGCAAGTTGCAATTTTGCTAAAAAAATTTGTGAGAAGTTTTTGCTTCGAGAACTATTCTAAAAGTGGGAAAACTATACAAATGTGAACATTGCTGTTTGATATTAATTAAATCAAGAGGAAGATATACTAATATTAAAAGAAAAACCGCAATTAAAGAATCAGTCTTTTGAGAAAGTAGAATGATTTCCTAGGGGTGATCAGGGGTGCAAAAAAATCAAGTACACTATTATTTTTCATTAAATATTTAAAAAATAAATAAGTGCACTTTCTAATTCTAGAAAAATAACTTATTGCAATAAGTGCACTTATTTTTAAATATGATTCCTGAACTATTGTTCACTGCCTAAGCTATACTAGAATAGTGGTTTCGTTTTGCTTTACTACTATATATAAAAGCCATATTAAAGTTTGTAGTGATTTTGGATTTGTGATTTAATTAAAATTTAACTGCAACCAATTTAGCATCAAAATGTGGCCAAACTAAAGTAGGCCACTTTCTTTAATAATAGGATCCTGTATATTACAATTGCACTTTGTATGCATCAAGCAGTAAATAAATCTGAATGCACAAAGTGATTAGAACAATTTTTTGTATTAAGTTCTAAATCAAATACAAAATTCACAATTTCGTTTTTGTAGCAGCCTATTTTGCAAAGAAACAACCTGAAATACTTTTAATACAAATGCAATTCATTTGCTTAACACATTGAACTTAAATTTTGATGTAAAATTTATTGAAATTCCGTGTATATTAATTTAAAAATAAAATAACTTCTTGATAATTGCCTTAAAAACAACCATGGTGAAAGCAAGAAATCTACAATTTAACAAATTTTTTTCTAATGAAAAAGTGCAAAATAGGTGTGGTTGGTACACTTAATAAGTGCACTATTACATTATTCTAAAATACACTTATTGCACTTATTGTAGTGCAAGTATTTAAGATGGGCAGAACCCCGTTACATTCGGACACCCTGAAGTTCTCGTAACACCTGTGACTATTTGCCATGTGGTAATGGACTGATTTGATTGAACGTAATCTAGTAACAAAATATTTTTGACAAAGTTAATTTTTTTGTCAAAATTTTTATTTTTGATTGCTAGGATTTGAGCAAAGTGATATAATTGATAGCAAGAAATTTTTTTGAGACAGTTAAAATTAATTTTTTGATTAAGTTTTTATTTTTTAGGCAAACTCACGTTTTTGCTTCTGTTAATATATTTATGACATGTTCATTGTAACAATGTTTTCAATTATGCAAAACTCTATTAAGGAAAATAATTCACCCAACACTTGGGTAAAACATTATATATTTGTATATATGTATATTTTAACATGTATTAATATTAATCAAAGATATAGTATGCAATGGGTAAAAAACAATAATTTCTTTAGCAATTGTGTATAAATTGTACAAAATGTAAAAGCACACATTACACAATGATTCCATTTGATGAAGTTCTTAAGACATGTTTGTTGTAATAATGTTTAATCATGCAACAAGGAAAGTAATTAATAGACGTGAAACTTGTTTTCTGGTAATATTCAAATACAAAGTGGAGAAATATTTTGCTAAAGTTAAACACTATAGTCAGATGAAATAGATGTAATTTTCAAAAACAAGCTAGAAAATATCCGCTAAACGTAATAGCAAGCATATGAAATATACCATTGATAAATCAATAAAAAATTGAAATGTCTGATATACATGACAAAAGCAAGTTTGTCTTCACCAATATCCAAATACAAAATGGAAAACTCACCATGCTTAAGCATTACACACATATGAAGAAAACATAGTGTATATGAGCTGTTTTTGTGCAGACCAAGTTGCTGTGCAGAGCTTCACCTCATCTAGCAAATTTATACAGAGGTAGCATCATTTATTGTTGTAGTTAACACGGGAAACCATGACGCCCAAACGTGTTATCCAGATTATTCAGTACATTGTAAGCTGAGATATCCATAATAGTAATGTAATAATTCATCCTTCCAAAATTACTCATGCTTTCATGTTGAATAAACCATTCTAAACGTGCAAAATGTTTGTAAATGGGTAAACNATCCAAATACAAAATGGAAAACTCACCATGCTTAAGCATTACACACATATGAAGAAAACATAGTGTATATGAGCTGTTTTTGTGCAGACCAAGTTGCTGTGCAGAGCTTCACCTCATCTAGCAAATTTATACAGAGGTAGCATCATTTATTGTTGTAGTTAACACGGGAAACCATGACGCCCAAACGTGTTATCCAGATTATTCAGTACATTGTAAGCTGAGATATCCATAATAGTAATGTAATAATTCATCCTTCCAAAATTACTCATGCTTTCATGTTGAATAAACCATTCTAAACGTGCAAAATGTTTGTAAATGGGTAAACAAAGTTAGTTAATAGTGTATTATTCACACACAAAAATTACAGGCACATGGTAATTAGAAAACAAGTCACTAAGAATTTGTATAAAATCCCATAACATAAATTCATTTTAAAGCAGAAATGTAAAAAACATGCTCAGTTAACAATGAAGTAATATATTATACATATCAAGTGAAAACAAAATATGGAAAAAGTATATGATATAAACATTATTTTTTATGGAAATGCATTTTGAAAATGTTAGCACAGTTCAATTTGCTGTTTAAGTAGCTTTGAGCCAAGGAGTTAATTAGTCACAAATTTGATCTTTTAACATTTAAATGAAAATGTACTCAAATTCCCTACACCAAAAAGTATTACACCTCCAATCTTTAGTGTGTCAGGATGATTAGTCAAAAATTAGTCAACACTGAAAAAAATGATGCTATTTCTAATCATAATCAATTAAAGAAAAAGAAGTTGGAAAGTAAACATAGTGTATGATATTGCTTTTTCAATATATATAATGTTTTTATTAATGTTTACTCTTACATGTATTTGTTAAATGCTATGCTGTTTAAGGAATTTGCAATGGCCTCTTTTGGCAAGCTTTGAATAAGTGGTTTCCAATCCAGTAAGTGTTATAGAAGTCTGTGGCTAAATAACTGATTTGGTTTATACATTAATTGTAAGATAATTAAATGCATAATTAGAATAATTCTTTTTTTACTAATGCAGGTGATAAAACACTCAAGAAAGTCGTATAGTGTATAATAGAAATCAATGAAGAAAAGCAAATTATTTTCTTTGACCCAGTGAGTTGATTAGTTACAAATTTGATAAATTCTTTGTACCACGCAAAGTATCAATTGGTTCAGGCTAACCACACTAATATTATTGAGCTGAAACCATTTCATTGATTCCATAGCAGTCTGCTAAAATTAATAGTAGTGAATGCTATTGTAAAAACATAGAGTTCATGTGCACTGATATGAAATAATCAACTACATGGTTAGATAGTAGAGATATATGAATCTACATGATAAATATTTTGTATTTATCATTAACAAAACGTTTATGAAAAAATTTGAGAGCTAGAAATCACTAAGAAATTTTGTAAAACAAGTACAAGGTAATAATATATCTCCCAACAAAACAAAAATCAATGAATAATTCATAGTTTCAGTCAGTTGCTAGTTAAAAAATTGTAAATGCATGAACCAGGTTATACTATAAATATTTTGTATTAATCAAAAGCAACATGTTTTACAAAGAATTTGAGTTCTAGAACAGTTAATAATTCATTATGTAAAATTAGACACATGTGGTTAAAACAAAATACTTGATAAACCAATGATGTATACAATTTCATTTAAAGCAAAAAAACATGTCTGATGGAAAGAGAAAAATACATCAATGTATAGAGCCAGTGAAAACAAAAGGTGGAAAAAGTATGTGACTTACCCTGTTATTTGTGTGTAAATGCATTTGAAATCACAAGTCCAAAACAAAATGTCTCTAATCCAGTCATTATTCACTGTCTAATATTTGACATCTTCCACTGTATTGTATAATTGCCATAGAAATAAGAATATGGTTTTGTAACATAATCCAATCATGTGGTCAAGTAGAGCGAATTAGAGGAAAGAACTAAGACTAAATTCTGAGATAAATATTTATTGTACACATGATTATGATTAGTTAAATCATTTGTAAAATTATGAAGCAGTATTTTCATATTAATTAATATTAATTTGGCAGTATGTTTGACAAATGGTAAAAGGCCAAAGTCGCAAAAGCTAATTAATGCTGACATACATAAATCGGCAGACAAAGGAAAATCAGAAGATAGAGAATTGTCAACAACTTAGATTTAACAGGTACTAGCCAAATATATTTGATTGTTTAATAGTTTCAAATATAAAAGTGGTGCAGTTTATTATTTTGATGATGACTAAAATTCATTGGATTTACTTTGCTTTCCTTTGTCAGGTTTATTTATTAATTATCATGGAAAGCTAAACAGTCGAGCACTAGGGTTTTCGAGACAGTGGTCCACGACTTCATTTAATGGGAGCTTGTAACAGCTTTGCACCTAACATTCATTTGTTCACCATTCAAACAGCTGTGCGGCTGGTAGCCAGTGCTTACCTGATGTGCTCTTAGGTTGGGTATAAGGATAGGGGTTTTTACTTGTTATAGCTTTCCTATTGTTCGTTGTTCGTACTATTATATTATGATCATCTTTAGGTTAGCCCTCATAGGAAATTTCATGACTTGTTTGTATTGGATTTTAGTGATTTAGTTATATGTAATTACCAGTAGACCAAACTACCAACTATCCCTTTTGTTTGTGGCCGCATTGGTTGTTCACATGTATAATAGGTTAGCATGTATATATTTATCTTTAGGGATATTACATGTAAGGAATTATAATAAGCTAATGCATCCCAGTTGCGAATTCCACTTATATTACAAACTCATTAATAACAAGAACAATCAATGCAATAAATTAGTAAGCTATCACACACTGTCACTATTGTATTCTCGCACATTGTTTCACACACTGAGTACTGGCATTGCAGTTGGTGTTTCTCTTGATGTTCAAGTGTCAGTTGGAATTAATCATTATATTGTAGTTTCTTTGATTCTTCTTTGTGCTTTGCCTCAGGTCAGGTTTTGACCCTGTACATTGTACCATCTATCTCTTGTCTTGCACCTAAATTACTGTTGTTAGTCCAAGCTTCAATATTAGTTGATCAGATATTATTTTAATTAATAAGCAACACAAAGTTAGAGTAAAGGAAGAGAGATGGAAACTTGGAATCTGTCACCTACCATACTAGTTAAGGAGGGAAAAATGTTACAGCAGCTCCTAAATTAAGTTAAGGTTTATTAGTTAGAAAATTGTCTAGATTCTACATGGCAACTAGTGTACAGGCACCAAACATGGAAACATGGAATCTGTCACCTACTGTGAGAGATAGTTTTTTCTTCTTGAATTACATGAATTGGGGAAAAAACTGAAAAAAGAAAAGGACGGAAATAGTGTAAGCAAATCAATAGTGATCTGGAAAAACAAAAAGAAAAGAAAAGGAGGGAATGAACACAACTAATACTACACCAGAGCACAGAAAAATCTAGGAAGGGACCAACCAAAAGAATACTCAAAGCTGAAATGAAAAATGGTACATTCAAAGAAAAAAACTAAAAGTAAACCGAGAACTCAAAGAACTCCTCAGACAAGGAACACACCTGAGACACAAGATGTAACTATATCCCCCAAAAGTGAACAATCCCCAATGGAGCAGGTATTACAACCAGCGCAATTGACTAATGAACTCACAATAGTTCAATTAATGGAAATTATTGATAACAATACTAAGGAAAGGAAAGAATTGACTAGACAAATAGAACACCTAACAAAAAGAATGATAGAGGTGGAAATGAAAAATGTTGAAAAAGAAAGATTGATTGATGAAATCAAAGAGGATACAAGCATTCAGTTGACAGGGCAACAAAATTTGTTCCAAAAGCAGATTGAAAAATTGACAGAAGTGAATAAGGAAATAAAGGTTCAAAGTGAATGATTGCAAAAAATGATGACAGAGTTGCATGAAGAGAACGTAAGTTTACGAGAAGAAAACATAATAAAACAATTGGAAATTAATAATTTAAAGGACGAGTTACATTTAATCGAGTTGAAGAAAGGAGAGATAAAAACAATAGAAAAAGTTGTAGTGGAAAAACCGCAGGAGCTAAATGCAGTGATACCACAAATGGATATAATGGCAGAAGACTATAAAAACATACAAACAGAAGAAGAATTTATAGCAAAGTTAGTGGAAAACGTGACAAAACAAGTCAAAGAAAATTGTGAAAAACTGATAGAGAAGAAACCAATATTTCAAAACACTATATTATCAGAAGATGATGATAATGAGACATTGGTATGTAAAGTGATATTACCAAAATTTACAGGAAGAGTGGACAACTATTCACCCACATTTAATGAATGGTTAGAAATTTTTGAAATGAGCATGAAGGAAAGGAAAGTAACGCAACAAAGAGCAGCAGCAAGATTCCCACTATACCTAAGTGGTGCCACATATCAACATTACTTAGTACTGGAGACACAAATCAAAATGAATTATAAAAAACTGATAGGGGAATACCAACAATATTACAACGATGAAAGTTTTAAGAGTCAGTACAGAATGTTGTTGAATGGGATAAAAATGAATAGCAGGGATGACCTATGAAACTATATGTCTCAAGTAGAAAGACTGTTGAAACTTAGTTCCAGAGAACAGAGATATTCAAAGTATGATCTATTTGCACATATTAGTAAAGGTCTACCAGAGGCAATATGAACACAATTCCAAATTAAATGTGATGCAGATGATTCACTAGACAAAATGATAAGGAAGGGACTCGCCATACAAATTACAATGGAAAGTAATGTGAGGATCAATGAAAAATCAACAATTGGGAAACAAATAATAAATCACATGATGCTGATGGTTAACAAAGCAACAAGTAAGCCAATAATCAAGAAATCAGGAGAGGAAGTGGTGAAAATAAAATTAAAGGATGGCACAATAAAACAAATAAAAAGAAAAGACTTGAAGTGTCAGACATGTGGCAATAAAGGGCATATGAAAAAATATTGCAAGTGGCAAATCAATTGGATAGAAGAAGAGGACGCATATTTTGATGAAGAGGATTTAATTGAAAATGAAGAAGAACAAGAGGAAGAGGAAGAAATTGAATCAACAGAAATAGAAAATTTAAACTAGAGGGAGTGCCGTCTCCAATAAAACAAGCACCCATATTAATAGTTACTGATCTACTAAAAACAAACACAATAACAGTTGTGATTAACAGAGTGATGGTAGATGCGACAGTAGATATGGGAGCAGTTATATCAATAATAACTGATGAATGCACAACAAAAATTGGGTTTCAAAGAAAGCAATTAAATAAGAAAAACAGATTGATAAACGCATCAGGACATTACATAGATGTGAAAGGTAAGTTGGAAAATGTACCAATAAGAGTAGCAAATACAACATTTCAACAAACATTTACAGTAATTGATACTGAGAAAAACCAACTACCATATGAAGTTATACTTGGAAATGATTTTCTAATGGACAATAAGTGTATCATAGATTACAATAATAGAATGATAACAGTACAAGAGGAGGTAGTAACAACCTATGAAGATGAAAACATGGATGATACAATATTGTTTAAGTTGACACAAGATGTGAGAATATTGCTGAACAACTGGAAGTTGTGTGAAATTGAAACAGTGGACAAAGTAAATACAAAGATAATGATATATAATCAAATGGGATTAAACATGAAAAAATTGTTGATCCCACCTAGTTTATGCATGATAAGAGAAGGCAGAGGATGGATACCATCGAATAGTCAACATAAACAGAGAGAAGGTGACTATAAAAGGAAAACAAGTGAAAGCTGAAAAGCGGATGGTGAATAAAACAATCAATATAATAGCAGAAAAGGAAGGAGCAAACATTTCAGATACCGGAAATTAAAGAAGAAGAGTATCAACATCTCAATAATGAAGAGAAGAGGGTGTTGATAAGAATTCTGAATAAGCACAACAAAATATTTAACTTTGGTGAAATCAGTGTGGGAAAGGCAATTGGAGAGACGCACAAGATAATCACCACAACAGATGAACCAATAAGATTACCCTGTAGAAGGGTACCGGAGAACTTGAAAGAAAATTACAACATGATCTTAAACGAGTTAATTGATAATAAGATTATAAGGCCAAGTGAAGGCCCCTACACATCACCAACTGTATTTGTAAAACAGGGCAATAAATATAGGTTGTGTATAGATTTCAGGAATTTTAATGATGTAACAAAAAAAGATGCTTATCCATTACCAAGGATGGATGACATGATCTAAAAGCAACAAAAAATAAAAATTTTACGTGTATCAATCTATGCAAAGCCTATTGGCAGGTGCAGATGGAACTGAAAGACATTGAAAAAACAGCATTCATAACGCCATATGGAGTATTTGAGTGGATGTACATGGCTATCAGACTGTGTAATGCACCAGCGACATTCCAATGATATGTAATAAAGTTACTGAAACAAAACAATAAGAAAATGGAGGAAGGAATATGCACATACATTAACAATATATTGATTGCAAGTGATACTGTTGAAGAGCATTTGGAGAAATTGGATAGAACATTGACAATTCTGTATAAAGCAGGATTACAAGTAAATGGGAAGAAATGCGAGATTTTAAAAGCCAAAGTTGTATTTTTAGGAAGACAAATACAACAAGGAAAAATCAAAATAAAAAATAACGCAAAAGAAATGATTCTAAACATTAAAAGTCTGAAAACGAAAAAAGATGTGCAAAGAATAATGGGTTTCATTAATTACTATGGATCATTTATACAGAACATAGCCCAAAAGATGAATAAAATAACAGTGTTACTGAAAAACTTGAAACCATTTGAGTGGACATGGAAGAAAGAAGAACAATTAGAAAACAAAAAACGAACTTGCTAAAATGCCATCATTAAACATGCCAGACTACCAAAAAGAATTCATCTTGGACTGTGATGCAAGTAATGTAGCAATAGGGGCATGCTTAGGACAAATGAAAAATGGTAGAGAAGTCCCAATACAATTCTTTAGTAGGCAATTGAAAGCTAGCATAGAAAATTACAGTTCAACAAAGTTAGAGATGCTAGCATTGGTGGAGAGTATAAAGAAATTTAGATACTTTCTGATTGGGCAGAGATTCAAAGTACAAACTGCAACAGTGGGCTGGCATGGTTGAAAAAATTCTCAGGAGACAAATCATCAATAGTATCACGCTGGATAGAATATTTAAACAAGTTTAGATTTACAATAGAACATAGAAAAGGCACACTACACAAAAACGCTGATTTCTGGACTGCATTACTGGAGTATCAAAGAGATGTGGAAAAAAAGGAGAAAAGAAAAAATTCGATTTTTTACCACATAATGAATACAAGGAATTGCCAGAAATTAACGCTGATAAGAAAGGTCAATTGATAATGCCCATTATAATCAAGGAGGAAATAGAAGAAAGCAAAATTGTTCAGAAACAAAAAATGGATATGGTAATGATAGAAATAAGAGAGAAGTTGGAAAATGGAAATAAACAACTAAGTAAAGAATCAAGTAGTTATTACCAAAGATATACGTGGAAGGTAAATGAAAACAGGTTACTATATGTGCAAGGGAAGACACTCAGAATAGTGATCCTGGAATATTACAAAAGGGATTTGGTAAAGAAAATTCATGAGAAAGGACACATCAGAATAATTCAATCAGAACAAACTTTTAACGCAAGGTTTATAACAATAGGAATCCGAAAAGTTGTGGAGGATGTGATAAATAAATGTACCACATGTTTGTTGAATAATAAAAGTCACTTTCTGCGACAAACTGCGCCATTAGAAAAAATTATAGCAACTGCACCAAACCAAATAGTACATGTTGATTTGGAAAAATTGTTGCAAGATGATGAAGGATATCAATATATTTTGGTAATAGTGGATAATTTCACAAAGTATGCGAGAATACTCCCATTGGATTCAACAACAGCAAAAATAGTGGTGGAAAAGATAATGAAGGAATGGATATTAAAATTCAGACCAATGGAGGTAATAGTATCTGATAGAGGAGTGCAGTTTGAAAGTAAACTGTTTGAAGAGATGGCGAAATTAATGGATAATCACAGAAAAAACAACAGCATATCACCCACAGGCAAATGGGGCAGTTGTAATATCCTCTACCAGGCATTGTCACTATATATCTACTGTTACTGTATAGCATTAGTTGTGTTACTGAGGATAAGGATTTACTTGTTACATACTGCTTGACTTGTTGCTTCTGTTAACTTATGTAACCTAGAATTAACCATTCACTATTTAGGTGATGAAGCCATGCTGTAATCTATCCAATGATCACTGATGGGCATCTGCCCAAAGCTGATCTCCACATCCAGTTTCTCCATTTCATCCATTTGATTGAGTACCACATCTCAGCTCAATCAATACAGTTTATGTGTACCCTATCTTAGCTCAGTGCATACTCAAGGCATAGCATAACTCTACTTAAATTCTAATTTGTAAAAGTGTTCTATCTATTTGCAACCTGATTTGTTACTAGCTGTTCATTGAATATTACATGTAGCCATTGCTGAAATATATTGGCTTGTTTAAATATATCTGGTTTGAACAACGTCCTAACTTACATTTTTAATTTAATACATGTATGGTCACTTTATCAGTCATTTATGAGTCATTAATTTAGATCTAAAATAGTATTAATATATTTCCTAAGTTTTGGTCATCCAACTGTTTGTTGACATTCAATTATTCTAATACATGTAGTAAGGAAATGCTAGTCAGCTAATCAAGAGAAAACCCCTACACCTAACTTATGTGAACTTTCATTGTCTGGCACAGGGACCCTAGAATCATTCTCTTTGATGGATCCAGACCACTACTAAACACCACTTGATTAGCTTGACATTGTATTAAATATTCAAACCATTAAAGTAGAACAAAATAAGAATTCCAAGTAAAATTCTTTATCAATCTCTTACAAGGTTTTTAATCTATTTATAATAATTTCAGAAAAGTACCTGTTGATTCAAATTTAAACTTCTGCCAAGATGGCGGCTAAAAATAATGGAAGCAAGTTTGCCCCCTCATTTAGTCAAGAGTGTTTTTATTGACTGATACTAATCTCTCTTTTTTGACACATGTTGTTTCTTAGTTGCATAATTCAAATAAATTTAAATTATTCTAATTGATTTGATTACAATATTTTTAATCATCTTTTCTTTGATCTTAATCCATTGTGCTTGAAGTTTTGCAGCTTATTTCAGATTTATGTGGATGATGCTACAAGCCCTCCTCAGCTACAG
>CABFPE010000299.1:368304-378853 GCA_900660155.1 Hofstenia miamia
ATATATATATATATATATAACTGTTATCACCTTTAACTATAAAATAATTAAAGTTCTTTCGAGATTTTTAAAAGTACCATTAAAATTTAAAAATGATTGGTTTGGTTTTTTGATGCATAACATTGGAACTGTTCCCTTCAAAATAACATGAAATTTTGAAGATTGGCCATTAAATATATGTATATATTTTTTTCTCTATAATTTAAGTTGAGCGATTTTAAGCTTTCAGAATACAATGCAATGTATTAATGGAATACAGAATTGATTTTGGATTTTGAAAAATAAGTTACCACACCATGTACTCCAATGGAATTCCTTAAAGTACCAAATGATTATTTTGCAATTATAGTGACAATATTTAAAATTCTTATAAGAATTTAAAAAATCTTTAAAGTATAATTTATAACAGTTCCATGTACCAGTATATGCATTACGGAAATTTCAAGTAATTGCTTGCATTATGGATTATCATACAGGGTGTTTCAGAATTAATAACCCCTCTTTGACTTGAAAATTTTCCGCAAACTGAAACAATAAATCTACAAGAATACAAAATTGTATTTTCTATATAATAAAAAACATATTTATTCAACATAACCACCATTTGGGTTAATACATGCTAAGCAACGATCAGCAATATCTACACTATTTTGGAACATTTGGATTGGATTTCATGGCGAATTTTTTCTTCTAGGTCATCAATATCTTGAATGGTTTAAAAATAAACTTTTTCCCGTAGGTACCCCATAAGAAATAATCGCAGATTGTCAAATCAGGTAATCTTGCTGGGTAATGTGCCAAAGAGCCCCCTCTACCAATCCAGCGGTTATTAAACTTGTCATCTAAATAATCTCTGACAGGTGTTCCAAAATCAGCTGGAGCTCCATCAAGTTATATTTTGACTTATCAGTGACCATAGATTTAATGAATATATTTTGACTTTTCATAGATTTTGTTATCAGTGATTTGTTATATCTCAAAGAGAGGTTATTAATTCTGAAACACCCTGTATATGTAATCAATTTAAAAAATAATATTTTTTCGCAACTGTTAAGTAGTGATGATATTTTCGCTCTAGCCCAGCAACTACGTTCCCAGTTTCCATCTTGGCTTCGTTACTGTTACTTTTATTGTAATAATGTTCATTTCTATGTTTATAATTTAATCAATAATACAAATGCTGCTGGGAGAAATATTTATTTAGAAAATAAAAATTTCNGGGGGGGGGGGGGGGGGTTCAAGCCCCTCTTTGGCAACGGCCCTGGTTCACAATTGTCGTATTATTTCTGGATGCTTTTCAACTATACCTTAGGATTCTCATGCAATTGCACTAGAGCAAAACTCTTAAGTTAAATGCACTCTGTGTAGCATCTGTTCCCACACAAGTTAATTGTAAGGCCCCGCGCAAACGATACAACTTTTGTGGAAAACCAATTATAGCGCGCAATGTGATAGGATAATTTTGAAATACCTCCAATGTGGTTTCTTATCTTAAATCATTGACCAACAGAAGTTGTATCGTTTGCGCCGTACCTAAGTTAATTACTCTCAGAGGATGTGTCGTGCATGAGTTCATTGTGTACCAATCCAAAGAACACGTAACATAGTTGATTTGCCCCGGACAAAGTAACATCTGCTTAAGTGGTCATTGATGTCTTCCATATATGTCAATGCAATTACTTAAGTCCATGTTTCTTGGAAATTCCATAGCAATTGGCTATGTATATTCATAAAAATGAAAACTCTTATTAAATGTAATCCTATTGAACAAACCTATGAATCCATAGAGAAAATTACAGGGGTTAGTTTGTGTTATTTAGCTACTAAGATTTCTACATTTTATCTGAGCATTTATTACAATTTTAATTACTATATTTCGCAAACTTTATTAACCTGAAACCAATTTTTTCAGTTTATTTCACTTCTACATAATTTAGGTTAATATGATATTTTGCTGATTGTTATTTTCTTGAATTTGGGTTTTGGTAATAGAAAGCGGTTTATAAAAGTATTTTACGCCAACCTAAATTGTGCGTGGGTTTCATAAGGGGGGGGGGTAAAAATACTCCAGGTTTATTTTTGATATAATGCTATTATTGTCATGAAGTTTGGCACAAAGGTTTGAAAAAATTCCAAAAAAACATTTTTATCCAGAGATTTTTGCTGATGTCAGTATTTTTTGCAAAAAAAATTGGCAAGAATGTTATGAAATGCCTAATAGGGGTAAACTAGGATGCGCGGCGCAATTGCAGTCGCCCGGCGTGCAGAGTTTACATCGACCTGAATTTACATAGACTAAGGACTTTACATCGCCGAGCATTTACATTGATCAGAGTTTACATCGACCAATTATTTCAACATGAAAATCACTTTCAAATCTTCTATATACCGTGGTAAGGACAACTATAGAATTATATGAAAACCAATGTTGTAATTACAGAAAATTTACATGACAATTTTACCTTAATTTTGCACAAAAGTCCTGTTTTACGTATATTCAAATTGATTTCTCAATCTACGCACATAAAAATACTAAGGCTTAGTTAAAGATTGAATACGCTTAAGTGTTAGATTGAATTTGGTTTTTATCATAAATTCAATGCAATATGTATTGGCTAGGCAGAAATTTGCGTTTTCTAGTCTTAGTCTGATTTTTCATAAATACATTTCAACTTAAAAGTTTTTGCAAAACATTCCTGACCTCAATCGAATTTTTTCAAATTCTTTAAAAGTTTCGAATTTTTGCACTTAAAATATATATTTGTGATTGATAAATTGCATTTTCAATAGATTTTGATTTCGGCTATCAATGATTTCTCTTCCAAGTTTTTTCAATTGAGAAACTCTCTCAAATCAGGCATTTGATTAGTCGGAATTCTAAGATCTCGATCAGAAAAACTCGGAAGAAATCCTTAAGATTCAAACTCGATTGAAACTCCATTTGAACAAGAGGTAAAAGTTAAATTATTTTAAATTTCAATTTCTTTATCAATATCACATAACTATTTTTAGCTTAGAGAACTCGGAACTATTGTAAAATAAATGTTTTTTACTGTAAAAAAACTCGGAATTATAAAAAGCTCGATCGAACTCAGAGTTTTCATTATAAGAATACTCGAACTCAAACTTGAAACGTAAAAACTCGAACTTGACTGAGTAATTCGAACATTGACTTGAAAACCTGTCTCGGATTTCTGGTCGATGTAAATTCCAGCTGATGTAAATTCTTTAGTCGATATAAACTCCGGTCGAAGTAAACTCTAGACACAAATGTAATTAGAGTTGTCGTAAATTCGTTAGCGGAGCAATTACAGTGTACACTAGAGCAATTAACCCAGAATTCACATTAAGATAGCGCCATTGCACCCATTATATTTTAAGGAGAAATATTCTATATAATGGTTTTTTATATCCGATATCAAATCGCAAAATCTAGCTTATTTAAGATATAGAGTAAGAATAAAATTACGACTTGGGATTCTTATGTTTGATAAATTTTTATCGTCACATTATGTTTAGCGTTAATGTAATCCAAAATAAACAATCTACAAATTTGTATAATAATTATTCTTAAAAAGAAATAAGGAATTAAATTCGAATAAATATATAGAAGCACTTGTAGAATTTCTAAAAAAGTTCAAGCTACAAAGTATTATAAATGGAGTGAATAATCAATCATTCTAAAGTGATGAAAAATTTGATGGTAAATCAAGAAGTGTCGTGTATTCCATTACTTGTAGACGCAATGGAAAATATGTGAGAGATACATCTAATTTGAAAAAGAAATTGATAGATGGATAACTTATTATCCTTTTTAATGAATGCCGATAAAAGCATGTAGCACAATACGCATTTTCAACTAAAATACTGTTTAATGTTAGAATCAATAAAATATGTAATTAATGTATGCAAACGACGCGTAAGAGATAAATACTTCATTAAATTCATTAGTTAAAGATTGTACTGAAGAGTATTAAAATTTTTATAGTTTTGATTGTTCATTTTCTTTCTCTTTCTGTTTCTATTAAAATATTTTGAACAAATTTCGAAAATCTATATGTCTGAGTATAACAATCATCTGCACATTTCGCTACTAGATTTAATGTGTAGTGTGTAGCAATTATTAAATCCGCATATGAACAATGTTGTTTAATAACTGTTTGCATCCCAATATATTTGTTGGCCAGAGTGTCACAGTTCTGCCAGTGTCAATTTGTAATATCAATGTCGTTCTCGCTCATAAATTTTAAAACTTGCAGTGATATATTGAAATATACCCTACAAAACTCTAAACGGGACCATTGCGATGGTGAGTTACATCTATTGTTGAACAGAATAATATTTAGCTGACTTTACTTGATGCAATATTGATCATTGATCATTTCTTCATATATGTTCACAACTCTTAGTAGTTCTTTGTCAATTTTCTGCAAGGAATATATATATATATATATATACTGGGCTTTTCCGATAAAAATCACATTTTATTTTTCTAAGTAGTGTGAAAAAATACATATTTACATTTTTTTCAAAAAAATTCTCCAGTAAAACAGTTTGGATTTTCTAGACTTACTTAGCCCCTATAGTTGAGAAAGGTATTTGTATTTTTTGAACATGCCACGTAAACCCATTTGACAAATGTCCGTGTTATAAATTTTCATCAAGCTATTCCGGAGAAAATTTTGTAAAAATATCCGTTGAAAACCTTTTCACGCCTTTGAATCTACTATACCTATGCAATTTCAGTTAATAGAATTTGAAATATCCCATAACAAATATAAAAATATATTTTCATGTAGAAATAAATGGTAAATTTCGTTTCAGATGATAAATGTCATTGATCAAAATATTATAAATGTTGAATGTTATATGCAGCAATTGCCAAAAGTTTTTCCCGTAATTGCGATGGATGGTGTCCCTGATCTTATAATTTTTCCGTATTTCATAAAAGTCATGATGGCATGCCTCGACGAATTTTTCACTCCAGGGCCCCACCCTGGTTCTTTTAGGTCGCAAATCGGCTGCACCTGGACAAATTAGCAATTAACTTTGATTGACACTTTGATTTCCAATCAAACGAATGCTTTTCTGAATTCAGCAATGCAAATTTCGAACTTCGGGATAATATTTGACCAAAACGTCTTCACGATTTTCTCAAAAGCTTGAAAAGCACATTTTGATGCAGACTAAACTGGTCCAGGATCTAGTGCAATAAACGAACTAATAAGTGTGCTGGGCGTGGTAGCGTCTTAAGATCTTTACTTGTAAAAAAGATGATGTTCTAATACTGAATTTCTGTATGCAACAACATAAAACATCAAAGAAGCCTTTCCAACAGATAAATTTATCCAATAATCTGAAAATCTTTATTTCGATATATAGATGCACAATGTATTTATAACTGGCTTTAAGAAATCATAAAATAATCATACCAGTAGTTAAAAGATCAAGCAAGTTAAGTTATGACAATTAAAATCATCTGCAGCCAGAATAGGAAGCCTAAAAAATGTTCTTGTTTAGAAATTAAAATACTCGTGAAAAGTATTCCGAATTTGAATTTTTTAGTGAATAGCCTAATAAAAGTTTATGAGATTGATATTGGTCAAGTGCGCGTACATGGTATGTTCAATAAAATGCAAACAGTTTCTTTGGAGAATTTTTTGTGAAATTTAAAAAATGCTCTCGACTACATGCACTAAGTCTGCCCACAAACTTCAAACAGTTCCATTTGAGAATTTTTTACATTGCATTCCAATTTAAACCCACCATGTTGTTAGTGTCGCCAATTTATGTTTGGTTAGCAAGCAAATTTTCATTTAATAACTTCTTAAATGCATTTAAGTTCCTTGGTTCAAGAACACTTGCTGGAAGTTTATTCCAGTGTTTGCAGTAACAGATGTAAATGCATTTCTCCAATATTTGGTGTTTGTTTTTATTATATTTATATAGACTTTTTCTGTTTATTGACTGATGTAATTGCTTTAGAAACATTTGCTATTTGTGCTTAAACATGAAAACCAGACATATACTGCTATGTAGTAATAAGGGGAGGTGCTATTTAAGAAATTATGGAGGAAGTATTGAGGTCTACCCCTTTGAATTTATGTAGCAGCATGTCAATGCAATTTTCAATATTGAGGCAATGTAACCCCTTATAAAAACCCTTTGAAGATTGTGTGTCTTATGTATTTCTTACTTATTTACATTATTCGTGAATTTTTGAAAATCTGTTTCAAAGTATCAAAAGCATGTGCAATTTTTTACAACACATAATATTAATTAATTACACATTTTCAGTAAAATAAGATGGTAATTGTTTACAATTAAATATATGCGGGAAGTTATCTGAATGGTGTCATAAAGTTCCAAAAATGCCCATGTAAAATGATTACAAAACAAATATTTCAGACATTTCAATTATGAGTTTTGTTTTCATATTGTCATTATTGCAAAATTTGCATCCTAGCAATGACTTAAGGGAAAAATTTCATCTTAACACAAGAAACCTTGAAAATTCGATGACCCTTAAATGCCTGAAGTGGAAGAGATATCGTCATATAAATTTTCATGAAATCTTTCAAATATATCTCTGATAGGCTTAAATATTTTACAATTCTCCCAGACCTTATTGATTTTTTTATCAAAACGAATATATATTTAGAAATATTTTTTAACTATCTTGGCTAATGTGCTCAATGAAAAAAATCTCCCTATATAAAGGAAAGGCTTCATATGCCGAATCGGGCTTGTGCCAAAGTTTTCGGGCATCTCCATTTCTCTATATAACATAACCCAGTAAACATAGAACTGTCGTAACGACGTCGTTAAACGACATAATAACGGCACTAAAACGACATTACAAAACAAAGTCTTTTCACAATAAAACGACAAATTATCAGTAAAAATGCAGTTTTTAAGAAATTTATCTTCAAATTATCATAATACTAAAATTATTTCTATTTTTAAATATTTAATGCTAGACGGAATTATACACCGCCATTAATCCCCACTATAAATGCCATTCGAACAATTCAAACCTATTAAACGCCAATACATCACAAAAACGACGTCGTTACGACAGTTCTATGTTTACTGGGAAGGCTGAACATAACAGCTAGTGGTATTAATGGTTAAATCTGAACGCCTTAGGTATTTAATGGTTGTATATGAATAGTGTCCAATCAAGCACTTTGTTAACATTATTTTTTGATTAATAAATTAATAATAATTAATAATTAATTTTATTACTGGAGGACTCATAATTGGCATGTTAAATGAGATTAAAGAATGAAAGAAGTCAAATCTGACCACTTAGACCTTGTAGACTTTTCTCTATACTTACACATGCATAAAGATTTAATCGTGGTTTCTTTTTTGAGTTAATCTTAGAGTCTTAGTCATGAGTTTGAAGAATAGTAGCATATTATAATGAGCCGTTTTAGAAAGAGAGTTTTCTCTAGAGTGCAATTTGTGTAGAGTTTTAAAATGTAGAAATGAATAATATGGGCACTATGGTTTTCACCTAGATACCATGATCACAGAAACAAGGTTTCAGTCTATTATATTACAAATATAATAATATGGCTTCAAATAAAGTATGTCCAACAATGTTTATGCTATAAGGCCTAACTCTTTAGTTATATATAACAAATGAAATTATCAAATAAAATTACAAGAAAGAAAAATGTTGTGTCTTAATTATCTCACGATACAAATGCAAAATGTCCACCTTGAGATCCAATACACATATTTAGTAAAGCAGAAAAGTTATCAATAGTAGCATTTAAAGTAGTCACGGCTATAGAGTTAACAATTTTCCAGATACAGGTTTTTTGAACTGTTGTGCAGTTTTACATAAAAAATTGTTCTTTAATATAGAGTCAAAGAAACAAATTAATGATTTAAAGTCTGGAGCCAATGAAATCATACGAAATCTGAACAGTTTCACAGAAATTCCATCTTTGAAGAGAATTTCCAGGTATCATCTGCTGAGCAATTTAAATCTTTTAAGAAGACAATAATATTTGACTAAGATTGGTCCTACTCATGATTTTTTTACTTACAACTTTGCAGTCCAAATCTATGCCGAGTTACTTAGCAGACTCCATATTAGTGATGAACGTAATGATTTTTTAGAGAAATATGAAATTTGAGTCCATTACAAAACTTTGAAATAATTACAATGTATTGGCAAAAGTAGAACTTAAGGGAGAATAAAGTGTGCACAACAGTCTAATGTTCCAATGCATAATACAAACTGTTCTGATTAAATCTATTCCTATATGTATGCTAAGTAGAAACCAAAATTATCTGGCCCACTAAGAGGTAATAACCAAACATAATTTTCAAATGATAAAGACTAGAAAATGGATCAAGGGTAAATCAGAAGAAGAAGAAGAATAATAATATTAATCTATATTCAGAAATAACTTGAACAATAAAAATACTGATAACAATTCTGAAAGTGTCCAAAATATATTAAAACAAAACAAGGAATATTTAACAATAATCATGAAAAATTACTTGGGCTATGGCTATGTTAGTTTTTATTAATAGAGTTATCAACATAGAATGAGATCCCGGGGGTCTAAGGTGTCTGGACCCCCCCCCCTCCGCCAATCTAGCTATTATGGATATCTCAGAAAACAAATATTTAGGGGTTATTGATGTAAATGTATAATATTTGATAAATGCTAGGGTAATAATAACAATTGTTTTCTCAGAGACCAATAAGGATATTAATTATTGCCCTACTTAGAAAGATAACGTAGTATTTTGAAAGATCCTTTCGACACTTGTTTCCTGATTAGCACTCATAATAAAATAAACATATTAATGCAACCAATAAGAAAAGAGAATCAAACTTGTGTTATTATTTTGCAGAGCTATTATTTTATTGCTCTCAAAGCTAAATAGATATTGATGCGGAAATTCCCTTATGCTAATTGCAACTAGAAGGACAAGCCCCAACATATGTACCTAGGTTAAGATTTCATGTAGCTGGGTTGAGTAGGTAAACATCATCACAATAAATTATAATCGCATTTTTTATGTATGAATGAAAGAGAATGATAACTATAACTATGTTTCTAAATATGTGTGTGTGCATTCTTTTTTGTGATTTTGTGTATTTATGTAGTGGTTTTGCCTTTTTAGAGCACCTGTAATTATTTTGTTAATATCTTTTAGGATAATAATGAATATAAGATCATTTTTTCAAAAATCCAAAGATGGGCCATCTGTGGCTAAACAGCCACAGATGGTTGGAGATACGAAGATCACATAGTTATGCGTAATTTAAATTCTTCCTCAGAGACAGATGTTGACCCATTGGCAAATGTGACCATTCATGCAGCACAACAGCTGGATATTGATAACTTTGATAAGATTAATCAAACCGCAGTACCTAGCATAACTTACAACTAATCAAAATTTGGCAGAACGACCATTCTACACTTTCAAAGGAGTTGGTATCAGCGATATACTTGGCTACACATCTTTCCAACTGTGATGGGATTCTTTGCTTTTCATTGTGCTAAAACTTGATGGGATTCTTTGTTTTTATTGTGCTAAAACAAACCAAAATAATCTTCTTAATTGCCTAACAAAGACTGAGACGTCTTTCCTTTCATCTGGCTCCACCAACTGAAAGAAGGCATTGTAAAGAGCAACTGTCATAAAGGAGCAATGTCTATACTTCTGCAGCAGCAACAGCCACCTTTCTCTGCTCAGGTAAACTCTGCTTGTGCCAAACAGCAGGCATCCTCTCGAAGATGCTTATTGAAGGCGATACGCTTTCTACTGCGACATTGTTTGGATTTTAGGGGTTAACCTGAAACTGAATGTAATCTAATGCAGTTGTTAATGTTACAGTAAGAAGCCGATAAGAAAATGCAGTCTTTGTTAAAAAAGCAACTAACTTTTTGTTTCATTGAAGTATAGAGGAAATTTAAAATATTTTTTCACATACAATTTTTGCTAGAAGTTGTGAAATATATAAAAGAACAGTCTGTGACATTCGGTTTGTTGGCTGACAGTACACAATATATTATTTCAAATGAAAAAGAGTGCATTTGTATTTGATTTGTTGATCATAATTTGTAGGTTCATGAATACTTTATGGGCTTTTATGAACAATCGGTTACTACTGGTCAAGCTCTATCATCTACCATTAAAGATGTTATAATGTGTTTAGGCCTATCAATAAATGAGCTTAGGGCTCAAACATACGATGGAGCACTGAATATGTCAGGCAAGTACAATGGATATCAAGCTATCATTGCGAGAGAGTATCCACTTGCACTTCATTTTCGATGTGGACTACACAGTTCCAATTTAGTTATGATGACCGCGGTTGCGTGTAACCAACTAGTACGTGACTCAGTTGATTCATTGCAGCGGATATTTCTTAATATGAATCAGTTATAGAATCTTTGTCGGTTATGTGTAATGACTCACATGATGATATGGCTTCAAAGGCCATGACCTCTACAACGTCTTTTCGGAAGCTAAAACATTGCTTGGCTTGAAAATTGCTGATGTTTTTGTT
>CABFPE010000299.1:402309-412730 GCA_900660155.1 Hofstenia miamia
GATGCAGTAAGGTTCTGGGAGAATATATGGGGAAGTGAGGAACCAGAGATAGAAAGTGAGCAGGTGTAGAAGGGGTTCAAACAAGAGGAAGGTGGCTAAAGAGAGCAGGACTAAAGAGGGAAACAGAAGCAGTGATAATGGTGGCACAAGAGCAAGCAATTAGGACAAACTGGGTGAAGATGCATATAGACAGAAGAGTAGAATTAAGCGATAAATGTAGGTTATGTAAGAAAGGGCTGGAGACAGTAAATCATCTGATAGCAGGGTGTGAGAAGTTGGCACACAATGAGTATAAGTTCAGGCATGACAAGGTGAGAAGAATTGTACATTTGATCTTGAGCAGACAGCATGGGTTAGAAGCTTGAGACAAGTGATAAGCCACAGGGAGCCGTAGAGAATGAGAAGGTTAAGATACTGTGGGACTTCAACATACAAACAAGCAAGGTGATAGAAACATGGAGGCCAGATATAGTAGTTTTAGACAGTGAGAAAGTAATGAGATAATAAACATAATAAAATGCTAATAATAATGCGTTTTTTCCTGTAGTACTAACAGTAAAATGGAAGTAAAAAAGTGAAATTAAATGAGTTAGAGAATATCATTGTATTTAATATATTTTGTTGCTACAGGTGTAAATGATTGATGACAAAGCCTTGTTCATCTGAAGGGAATAAGTCCCGTTCCTAGATCTCTGTTAGATGCTGATTCTGATATAAGCTTTGCATTCAATGGCTGAGCTGCGTCCGAAGTACAATTTTGACGAACGTCTTTTGAAATGCTGCATTAATAGATGAAATTTCGTTATCTTTGCCATGTTTTGATTTCTTAGCAAAGCATTTCAAAGGTTTTCTACGGCGTTCCTTATGTTAAAATTGAAGTCGCATGGCCCATACCTCACTAGCATAAAGATAAATTGGCCAAATATATGTATGTTCTTAATATCAGCCATATATTCATGTAATTGGCATTTTCACGTTACCCTAAAATGACATTCTTAACAACAATGGTAAATTCATACTAACTGATATTATTCAATTTATACATATGTTTGGTAGCTTACCTAAGGGAAAATTTAGTTTGTTTGCCAAATCGATTGACGTATCAATCAAAATTTATGATCATTAATGTCATTGTCACCAAAAATTGGCGCAAAAGTGTGGTATGCTACGCGAAATTTTCTGCCATAGTACTCTAAAGATCAAACGGTTTGCTAGAAAATCTGTAGGATGCAAATAAAATTTCCAGTGATTTTTGCTCAGTTGATACTATACACGATTTTGAATGTTGTGTAAAAAATAAGTTTTCGTTACCTCACGCGAAAAAAGTAAAACATAAAATAAAGGCAAATTTGACAGTATAGAGGTCGTTAAATCTATTTTGTTAAATTTTGATGATATTACCCTATTTCAGATATGTAAAAAATAGGAAATCTTCACGATTTGGCAGGTAAAGTAATAAACACTACAGTTTTGTTGAATCTAATGGATTAGAGAACTGTTTGTTAACATGCGAACTATCTGACAGAGCCAACAATATTTGCAAAGGCTCTTTGCAAAATATAAATTATATTCAGACACTGGTCATAGATAAGTTCTCCAGTGGTATTAAACACGGGAACTAGTTTCAACATGAGTTGGGCCTCCATATATACATTTACTCTTAAAGCTGATTATTGTTTGTTTTAATTTTTCAGCTGATTGTTAACTGCATAGCCAATAACATGACTAGGTATGAATTTTAGCTGCTTAAGACATGAAGCAGGAATTCCATCAAATGTGTGGGTATCTCCACTATTCGAACTCATATATCTTTATTGTAGCTTTCGTTGGTAGAAACCGGTGGCACTTGCAAACTTCCAAATGTTTGAGGTAGAAAGACAAAACGTGAGGAATTGCATCCAGCAATCTCTTTTTAATAAGTATCTGTTGCAAGTCAATAAAAATTACTATTATACTTATATTTGCACTCAGATACACAACACGTATTAAGCACATTTATTCTACAATGTTATAAAGCAATCTATTAATTCACGTGTACGTTTGTGTTAATAAAAATCTACATATTTTTGCTGTTATTCAGAGCTCCTTGCATAGCCTCTAGTCAAGATTTGCCTTACTACCCTATATCTAGGTATAACATAGGAAGAAATTAGGTTCAATAAATAATCTGAGAAACATTATCTTCAATTTCGCGCGTATGAAATTCGATATGTTAATACATTAGTGAGAAAATGAAATAATATATTCTGACGGTTCTTTATCATCTAGAAAAGCATCTACGATCAATCCCTGTCATTAAGGTTTTGTCTGACATTTCACTATTACATATTATGTTGTTGATCTCTTAAGTGATTTTCAAAAATTTTATTATCGATCTCGATTTTTCAATAGAAAAATTGAAAGTGTCTATTTCAAACACCAAAACGTATTAATCTATAAAACCATCTACGATGATTTATTGCTGACTAAGCCTTCTTGTTTAAATCGCACTATTTTACTTTGTTGTAAAGCATGTAATGAACTTACAAATTGAATTATCGCACAACAATTATTTTGAAGCAAATCAATTTAGTTTTCCTCCGCTTAGTGGTGTGCAATTAAAATGATCAAATTTCTTGAGATGATTACAAAATCTCAATTATATATTACATATGGATATTGTAAATTACTAAAGCTCAAATGTAAATTACAAACCCTCAATTGTAAATTACAATTGGTTATATTGATGCAAATTCGATCCCGAGTAATTGTACAGTTTAAGATCATCGCTATTGTGTCAACAATATCTAATTATTTAAAAGGTCAATTGTATACATTTAAAAATTTGCAGTAACTATGAATTCTCCTGAAAACAAGACAAAGAGAAGAATACAGTGTGTCCCAGAAAATGGTTCCTCCAAATAATTATTAATTTACTAATCAATCAACTTGACTTCCTGTCATCCAATGGTGGTTGACTAATAGCCTAATATGTTGTCTTGTCATGGTTGACAGTTGAGAGCACCAGTGTCACGGTTGGCTGTTGCACAGGGTAATTTTCGCAGTGTGTGATTTTCCCTGAAAACCAAAATTACAATAGCCACGTAGAGGTAAACCAGGCGTTGAAAGTGGTGCCTCTCCTATAAATAATGGCTGAAATGCTTGTCCGAGCCGAGAAGTGCATCGCCAGGAATGGATGGCACATCGAGGGACGCTCTTAANCTAAGCGAGCATGTTCGCAATCAGTCAAAAGAGGATCATTCACCAATGATGATGTTAATGACTGGCTCGGTGGTGTTTTCCAACAGTGGGAAGCATCTGGCAAACAAATATATAATCTTGTGCTGTGACAATGTCCCATGTCATTCGCCAAGACATACTATAAATATTGTAGGTCTTGCATTCATGCATTAGTGAAGTTGTTGGTGAAAATGGTATTCCAATACTACGCATAGGACCTTCTTCACAGTAACTTAATCTCATTGAGTATGTTTGGGCTAATCTAAAATCAAAAAATAAAAAATATTGTACAAATACCACAAGTTGAAGACCGATCAGTCTTAGAACAGCGCCTTGGTTATTTGGAACAGATAATCAATAAAGCAATAACGGAAATAGAACACAACATCATTGTGCGCTTTGTCCAACATACCATACAATTTTATATAAATGCAATAAAGGAAGAAGATATTCATCCTGGAGTCTAATAACCTTCTTCTGTAAGATGCAGTCAGAACACTTTTGAATGTTAATTAAGTTGTCTCAAATATATTTTGCAAGTCCCATTTATGTTTTGTAATTTACAATTAAAGCTTTGTAATGTGCAATATCCATGTATAACTTACAATTGAGGTTTTGTAATTTTACCTAGAAATGGTGTAGAATATAATGAAATATTTATGTAGGCTGAAGCCTTTAAGTTGAAAATTCCCAAGTTGAAGTGCGCATCTTGAAACATTTAGAGGTTTCGATCTATTTTATATGGCAATTCTCGCTTTTTAACTAACACAGTTTGCTAGAAAAAACAAAGAATAGATAAAGCTCCTAATATCGCTAAAAAAATATTTGTACATACATGTATATGTGCAGGTAAACAGGATGCCTATATAACTAAAAGAAATTTTATATGAAAACTAATGCAAAATGAACTTTGTTCTGCCTCATGATTTAATGGTTATGCTAAGTTGTCAATTTTTTGTTGTGTTCCAATATTTTTATATTACGCTGCTAAGTGCTAAAGTAGGCCCAAGCTTTCTGGATGGATCTTTACATAAGAACAAGAAAATTATTGCGCTATCCTTTGGCAGGGAATGAAAAGCTGGAACAGAGCTTAATGGAGAATATTTTTTGAAAGCACATGGAAAAGCCTTAAAGCGATGGATTGGTGAGAACTACTTTCTTTGCCAAGTCTGCTTTGAATATATTCAAAGGATTTTGAGAGGTTCTGACTTTACAACATCTGAAGGAAATAAACCAATCAAGTATTGAAAAGGTATTAAAGGTTTTCATCTAAAAAATTCTGAATAATGTTGATAAGCATAATCCTTGAAACAATCCTTTTACTTGTTTGGTTTGAAGACTTTGCCATTGCAACAATTAATATTTCATTATTCTTGATCTTACCCACTCTCTAATTTTGTTCAAGTTACACAGCCATGTATCAATGATGTCGGATTAATCCACTTCTATGCTTGGCTTACAATATAAATCACGCTTTATAGTTTTTATTCTTCGTATCAATGATGTCGGATTAATCCACTTCTATGCTTGGCTTACAATACTTGATAACTGTATATTGTGTCTACATCAAAGAGAATCGTACATCGAGGCCGTAGTGCTTTTTCACAGAAGAGGGGGCCAATTGAGGCAACAAACACTTCAATTTTAAAACCATTTTAGTGCCTAGTTGTTAGAATTCACTTATCTACCTATTTCATTACCTGTTTTTTATATCTTACTTTACTGTAACTTGGATTGATTGAAAGCAAATTCCCTAGAAGTGTTATTTCAAATTTGTTTTTCAGCAATTCTCAAATGCGTTGTTTACTCACCTCCACTGTATTAAGATACATTTGCCACAATGAACATTGAACATGCATTGTACACATGTAACTCTATATATACCGGAGTTGCAACCATGTGATTCGTGCAGCATTTTTACCCGATGAAGGTAAAAATGTAAATTAAATGACTAGGTGACCCGATTTGACAAGTTTTTTTTAAAATTTGCTTACAAGGTTTTGCAATAGCATGCTTACACATTCATCAGATCACTGACATATAGCTTCTTCGTCTCATTATAAAGTCGCAAATACATTTCAAAAATACGTTTCTCCCATCTCATAATTTAGGATGTAAAATATAAAAAACCATCATAATTTTGTATTAAGCAAAAATGCTAGTAAGCTCCAAATCAATTCAATCTCAGCTAATTTAAGATGGACATGGACAGGACAGGGCAGGGACGGGATGGGCCAAGGAGTTCAAGGTATTGGAAAAATTGAGCCGAAATATAGACAAGGTTTCAAAAATATCTTACTATTACACCGTTAATGCAATATAATTACTAAACAAGCTGTTAAAATATAAAATTTGCATTTTAAGTTTTTCATTTCAGTGTATGTATCTTACCACAACTTTCTAAAATGCCCACATTTAGTTTAGTAAATAGAAATTTTTGGCAAGATTTATAAAATTGACAGAATTGTGATTAATTTAAAGGGCCCGGGCAAGAAACGCTTGGACTTAAGTTTTCGGTCGATGTCCATCTCTGCGCTAAATCTCCTATGACTTAAAATGTCACTCTGTGAAATGTTCCTTCATTTGCAGAAATGCATTAATTTTTTTAATCCCAACCCCATTCCATTTTAGTAAATATTTCGATTTGAACTTAAACCAAATTTCAAAAACTTAATATTAATTAAACAATACAAATACAGAAATAAATAAATATATCAATTTAAGAGTTTCTGAAACTATTACAACTATGTAAGGAACCTGACTTCATTGAGATTATCCCTTTTGTTTTCATTGGTTTCCTTCACTTGCTTTGTAATTAAATATGATCCGGTGACCCTGCAAGCTCGGATCGTTCAAGAGAAAAATTGACCCGATGACCTGGTTGCCACTCGGATATACATACAGTAGTAATGTGCTAGTAGGGATACTACTCACGGGTACCTGGTTTTGCCTGTGCATAATTATAATCGAGTACGAATAAACTCTTTATTCTACAATATTTGTATATTATATAAGATTTTTCAAAAAACATCAATTATAAACATAATTTTGTAAAAATTATTATATAATTTACTTGTTTGAAAATAGATTTGAAAATTATTACATTGCTTAATACAAGAAAAAAATTCCATTGTCAGTTAGAGGTGGGTACGGGTTGGTGCAGGTAAACAGTTCTTATTGACAGATGGTCGCGGCATTAAGAAACTCCACCCGCACATTACGAATACATTGCTGAACATATTTGTTGCAATAAATTGGAAACAAAATAATTTTACAGCCATTAATATATAATAAGTAAAAAATCAGGCTGAATGCGGTGAAAAGACAATTGCAAATTTAAAATTTTCAAAATCGTTTCACTTACAATATAATTTTCAGCTGTTCTAACATGCTATATTATTGTGTTGAATGCAAACAGCAACTTTTCAAATTGATGTTTCTTGTGAATGTTTTACACATTTGTGACAATTGTGAGGTTTTGATACACAGATGCGCTATAAACCAGGCAAAATTGCAAGTTCAAATGTAGCTGAAAACAGTTTATTTCAGCTGTTCTATGTATGAAACAATGTTCTTTGGCTTTTGAAGCAATTTAAAAGTTTTTAAAATTAGATTACTTATCCTATTTCCACTAGTGTTACTCTTAGTAACAAAACGATTGGTCAACATTTTTGAACAACTTTATTCAAGTCTGTTAGGAATATTTAAAGCTTTTTGTATGGACACATCTATAGGGATGGGACCGCTTATGCAATGATGAGGATTTGTGATTAAACTTATTCTTGTCCTCTAAGTACATGTATATAAGAATTTGTTTCCCAACAGAAATCCGACTTGTAAGAACATTTAAATTCTTTCATATCTAGTGTTCAGATAATGAAGCGGTCTAGTGCTATATTATCTGCCATTTCACATTCAAATATCTTCCCCGAATATTTTCTATGAATGATTTCTATGTATTCAGGCAGTTATAACTTTCCAAGAACTTGACGCTTAAGATGCATTCGAGATTTATGTTCACTGTAGAAATTTATATCCTACCGAAAAAATAAAGAAAAAATTTCAATAAACCTCATATTTTTGGTACTGATGTGTGCGCATAAATATTATCGAATATATATTAGATTTATTGTAAATAGGATGTTTTTTTTAAGATCACACAATTTATTTGTTGAAAAAATTAACATGCAGTGAACATAAATTATGTTCAATTTTCTTGTTAACATTTTTAAATTGTTGAATGGCAGCAGTAAAAATTTCATTCTCTGATGTGTCTGTGTACAAGTGACAAATTTCGGGCACGGGTAAGAAATTATTTTTTGCAAGCGGGTGCAGCACAAGAACCTCTACCGTATGTCACATTATTATATACAAAACTTTTCTAAAATGTAATTCTCATTTTAACCCCTACTGCAAGTTGAGATTTGGTCCAAACTTAATTAATTGTCATTGGTGTGAATCCCATGTCATGATCATAGGGTTATACAGCATACCAATTGTAGACGGTTTTGATTTTCAGTTTTTTGTGTTTTACCATCATAATTTGCATCTCAGCAACAGCTGTATTATCGGAAAAGACAAAAAGTATAAACGAAAGTAGCGCTAACTATTCAGTGTTAATAGAATAAAAAAAATCTAATCTATGCTATAATATAGAAGCGACTATATTATTGAACTTCTATTTTTAGTATTTAGTGTAAATCACAAATATAGGTAAATAGGTAGACTTGATCAACATTATGTGTTAAAACCAGCGTGTTAACTAGGGAGGAAGTAGGCACTTGCAGGCTCTCAAACAATTTTTGATAATGCATTATTTGTGCTTGGGCGTCTGCATGTCGCTGTAATTGACCTGCAACCCGCTTCGACCGGCGACCAGTAACCCATGATTCGCAAATATGTACAATGCGCAGAAAGGAATTATAAGAACAAAAAGCGCAAATATATATACAAAATAGTGTTGTGTTTGAATATTCAAACATTCGAATATCTTTGAATAGAATACATATTCGGCTGTTCGAATATTCAAATGATTGGGCAACCTTTATAATAATCCTAGTGTAACCACATGGATGCCCTCAGTTTTATTTACATTATCAAATATTTTCTCCAAATCCATTTAAATCCTTGGATATGAACAATTTTATTGGAAGTAAGCTCTCCTGTTATGGTGAAACTTTGTGCTAAAATTATGTATATGCCTGAAGTACTTAAAAATCTCAACTATTTCTTAATGAAAAATCCTTGTTTTGTAAGAATTTCTTCCCACATACTGTTCAGATAATATGGCGATCTAAGACCATGGCCACAACAATTAACCTAAATTATTCTGTTTTCTATAAATATACCAGTCAAGTTCCCTCAAAGGTGGTGCGGAACAGGTTCATGACTGAGAGTAAACTAAATATAAAAAAATGAAAGAGGAAACTGCTATATCCTGTGCGTATCACTATTAGGTCGGGGCTCACAAGTGTTTAAAAATTATTATTATCTGCATTAGGTATAAATTCATTTAAATTGGCGGAATTGGGCCAATTGCTAAAGCAGTTTTGACTCCTGCCAAGCACATCATATTTTCCTTTACGCCACTGACACTGTCGTGTTCTTCATAGATTTTCAAATTAAGTTAAATGTATTGACACAACTAATGAATCTATTCATGTCATCCAATTACCAGGAGTAGGCTCTGAATTGGATGAGACTAATTCTTTTTATCACTTGAAAAAAATATCAAACTTGCATATTCAAATTTAATTACTAACGTTCTTTGGTAATTTGCGCTTACATCAGTTTGTATTGGCGAAAGGTGTGAGAGGCGTCTCAATGCAGCTCTTTACTTGAAGTTGATAAAATTATCACCAGTCAACAATGATTAAATTCAATTATAGTTTGTTATCATTTGCAAAGTTTCGAATTTTAATTAAAATTTTCTTCTTCTTATCAATTTCGAATATCAATTAAAAAATTACGTCCAAACTAGACTTGGTCCCATTATTTCAACCCTGGTCTTTATGACACATAAAGTATCATCTTATTGCCATAACTTTATGATGCATAAATAAGGAAAATTAAAAATTTAAATTATATATTTGAAACACGTCTCGAATAATAATGCTGCAGAAAATATAACACGTCTCGAATATTTGCCGAAAATATTAACCATTTATTTTTCACTTAATCATGCAGAAAATTTAATCACGTACACGAGGTTTATAAAATGTCGTTATAATACTCGAATATTCAAATTTCTCAATCCCTCCGCATTCTCGAAATTCTCCAGTGGCGTAGTCCTATTTTGATAACAATGGGGCATTATTAAACCAAAAATTTTGGGACCCCATACTAGTCATAAAATGCTTGCACACACCCTTCTATTCGGTTTGCACCAAGAAACATTGTAAAACAAAAAAATTAAATCAGCAATTAAACTTTATTTAATTGAGATCTTTAGTAGCTTCTGTTTGACTATCATCAGTTCAATGGTGTCTAAGCAACCGAATCCTCTACAATTTCAACAGACTGCATTTTCCTTACTAAGGCAATACAGTAGACTCTTTATAATATAGTACGCCTTATAAATCCACTGATAATAAATCACCCCTTAATAAATCAAAATTAGCCTGGAATTGATTTCTACTTTGAAAACCCATCCGTTAATAAATGCAATCCCCCGATTAATAAATCCCATTTTTCTAAGAAAATAATGACCGAATTATGTATTGAATCGCCAAACTTATTGTAATTGCGATATCATGGATAATACTGAGGTTGAAATTTTTGCTCAAGGGGCTACAAAGCACATGAATTTGTTGGAGGCCGTGTATATGACCCAGTGAGCTTAGAATTAGTTTCTTGGAACAACATCAAAAGCAGTTAGATCAAAGCCCGACATAATGCTGTTAGGGCGGAACTGTTCAATGAAGAAAAGAAAATTGATTGGTGATGTTATAGTTCCGGAGGTGAAGGAAGACAACATGCTTAATAAGCTAGTCCATGACATTGTGAATGGCAAGGGAGAGGAAATCGAACTTGACGAAGATAGTGACGTAACGGTAAGTACTTCTGAGCCTCCAACAGCTGCGGAGATGCGACATTGCCTTGTTCAATTGGAATATAGTCTCAATAATCTTGGATATAGCAAAATAGACACATTTGTTGCTTGCAAAGAGAGCATCAGCCCTCAATTATAGGAAATGTATCCC
>CABFPE010000299.1:413730-430148 GCA_900660155.1 Hofstenia miamia
TTTTGATTCTTAGAAAAATTTCTCATTGTTGACAAATTTAATATTATAAATGTATGTTTATGGTATTCTATCATATATTATTACAAAACAATATTATTCATAAGAATGTGATAATATTAAGACACAATGTAACATAATATGCACAACACAATACAGTGATGAAATATATATATTTCACTAATAAGAAGTAAATAACCAAACAATACAACTCCAAGTTGCAGATCTCGATACGGGATCCTTTAAAGTCTTACTTTTAGTTTTCTTAGACCTTTGTGTCTGTCCATTAAGTTTATCTAAAACAAAAAGAAACAATTGTCTTAGAATGATTTGTTTAAAAAACAAATTGTTCAAAATCTTAGTTTTTAAATTTTATTGTAAAATTGACCAGTATGTTTCATTTAATTATGTGGAGGCCCCCTATTTGTGGAGGCCCCTGGACATATACCCACAATGCCCACCCCTAAATCCGGCTGTGTTTATGTAATAATTATTTCTGAAGCAATTTTATACCAAATTGATGCAATTTCAATGCTAACCGGTACAACTTGGTTATTGAAATTTTTGACCAATATTGGCCAATGCATTTTATTCGGGTGCATACAGTGCTATGATATCTGCACTAGGCATGCTTGTTAGTTGCTTTTAAAGCTTTGTCTGCTTATCAATGCAAGTTACTGAGTGTTTGCAGAATCCGTTTAATAGGTTAAACAGTGATTATTTACATTCAAAAGAAATTTTAACGTCAAACAATCCTATTATTGCATTGTAAACTCTTGGGAAAATTGGTAGATCTTTCCGAGATTTTACTAAATTTTGGTAAATTTAGCAATGGAGTCGTAATAACTTGCCACGATCTTACCAAATGCTTATCAAATTTTTCAATTTTCATTGACTAGTGGTAGCACTTATAAACTTGATGTTTTGGCGAAGGAATGTAAGTGATATTCGAAGAGACTTTCTCAACATCTGCACGAACAAAGCTCTCTACGTAATGAACCAGAAAAATTCTTGCATTCAGAAGATCAACAATTTCCAGAATTGGTAATAATATACGCAATTTTATCTTGATTTCAGGTATAAAGGAGTAAAATATATTTAAATAATTCGATTTCATGTTATGTTGTTAAATTTTAATGAAAATAATGTGTGGGGAAAAGATAATTTATTTTTGTCCACAGTTTTCTATAAAATATATTTTGATTAGGAAAAAAAGCTTAACAAATTTAACCAAAAATATAGCTGTTTGAATTTTGCCAAGTTTATTTGTTAAATATGTAGTGATTACTTCATTTCGGAGTTAAAAATGTCGTACTCATTATTTCTGTAACGTATTTGCTAATAATAATTGTATTCGAGAGAAGAATGCTTAATTTACCTCCTGTTAACGCTAAAGGCCGAATATAATCCATTTGTTATAGTTTTTTTTATGATATAAAAGTTATTTTTGATAAACCAAACTTTTAAACTGGATGAATTGTGTCGGTGAATTTAAATAGAAATGAATACATATATTTAAATATTAGAGGGGCGATTTATTTTAGGTGAAATCTTATTTATTTTTGTTGTCACCATCTTAATTATCACTGTGTTACTGCATTTTCTTCTAATTAATTTCATACAATAAACTATCTTTTTGATTTTATTAATTGATGAATGCAATTTTAAATAATCATGTGTACATCATTTAGAAAATCACACAGTAAAATTATTATTCAGGACCATTACAAAATTGCAATTAAATTATTCTAAGCAATTTAAATTAAACTATTTCAACCAAGTAGTAGGAATTAAAACACTAATTACAGTCTAAAAGTAAAGAAGACAGAAGCTAACCACAACCTTTTCTTTTCCTGTAGGCAGACAAATGAAAATCCTGTACAGAATTTGAGGTCCTGACATTACAGATGGCTCGATGTGAAAGATCTCTCTACCTTGTGGTCTGACATGTTATCCTATATAAAAAGAAAAACATGCAATCTACTCAAGGAGGACTATTTATTTATTCGCTAGTCTTGCTCATTCTAGTCGCAGTTAAATTAATAGGTACTCTAGTTTTTCAAAACTATTGACACCGTATTATATTGTTGTTAAAATTTATCCTAAAAACATAAAATAATGACTGGTTGCTTATTATTTGCCACAGAAACGCCATTTACCGTCTCAATGTAAGCTGTCATTTGAAGCAGTCTACTTCCATTTTCAAGTTCTTCGATGATGTCACTTAGAATTGTATTCATTGATGAATTGGAATTGGGCTTCAGGTGAGAAGCTGCAATCAGCCAGCGAATAATATGCACATTTAGTTTGTTATTTTATTTCATATTCTTATAACCTCATTATAGGTAGAGCTCAACTCACTACGGTGTGAACAGCAACCTACGTAGATAAAGGATAGTTAATTTAGTCTACATCAAAGAGAGTCTTACATACACCTTACTTACCGATAGACATTGCATGAATACATATACATTTACTAAACACAGCTGCTGTTGCTAATAAATTTCTTTTCAGTGCTCTATATTAAACTTAATCGATGCTAGCCTTTACATATTAACAGAATCCTAGTATGGTAGCATGCATTCTCCCCAAGGGATCACATAATTACCATTAAAATTCATAAACTTCTTCANTTCACAAATTTACAGAGAAATTATTATATTATTGTATATATCATAAGCATTACATCAAAGTTTGATTTAAATTTTCAAAAGTATTATTTATCAGTTTCTTATAGCCAGTAATGGCCCGACAATCGCCCATTAATGGCGAACAAATATGAATTATAATAATTTACAATTATAGCAGATCAAATTATATTTTCAAAACAAATGAATTTTCTTAACGTTTAGTATCTGATAGCACAATTGAGTATGCCAACTCTTGTTTTTATGAGCACTTTATGATTAATTCAATGGTTTGTAGCAAGGTGTTCCATCTTCAGAATAATATGCTATGCACAGTTCCAACTGTATCCTTAACTCAATCAAATTATACCAATTTGCGAATTACAATTCATAATATAACATTTGCCATAATCAGTAAACTGCTGGTGGGAAACATGCAATATTTGTGACCACTGATGTCATCAGTGGTCCATTGGTGGACCATTAGCGGCATCAGTAGCNTTCTAGAATTTGACAGATAAATGTAATACATTTTCATAAATCCACTGCATCTGTAAGTTTTTAAGAGGGCTCTTACACAAAACGAAAACAACAAGTAGCAATCTTTTGCAGGTACTCTTAGACGTATAATTGTTAGAAGGTTTCAAAACATCGAATTGCATGGAAATTCTTTAACTATACTTCAAAGGATTTTCAGTTCTATGCGTCTACAGCAGCTGAAGGAGGGAAAACCGAAGGGGCATTGAAAAAGAAGCAAATATTTTTTTTTAAAAATTTCTAATAATGTCGGTCAATTGTTCGTGTACTTAGTGGCTTTGAAACCTTTTCCATTTCAATTTACTTCTTTGCTTTATTTGGTTGAAAAAGAAAAATGTGATTTAACAAAAAAGCTATTTACATAAAAAGATCCTATTTTCAATTATTTTTTAAATCTAATGTTTTTCCAATATTCATGTCAATATTTTATCAATTTGAGTTCATTATCCATTTGAGTGAATATTGATGGCTCGTGTTTAGATTATAAGTTTATGTTAGCTTTTGTATGTAACATGCACTCTCTATTAGTAGACATTATAAATTACAAAATTATAATGTCAATATGGTTTTAAAATCAAGGTAAAACCTTTGCTTTTCAATGTATATATATATATATATATATATTTATGTTTGCCCGTAATTCAAAGTAAGACGTTGCAACCAACTTGCTTATGACCCATCCTATGCTTCACACAGTCAAATGTTTTTATCTGAAATAAATTTCAACATTTTTTCTAAAAATCAAGCAACGAATAATAAAATAGAATAAATATAAAAAACAATCAGACTGCATAAATGAAATCTTTACACTTTTTCTACATTTGCCTTTTGTTTACAAGTACCATTGAGTATAGTAGGTGTAAAATTATAGTGTGAATTTTTCATTTGAAAGACTCTTCTCAATGAATGGAGATCTTCTGTTAATGCCCAAATCCCAAACGCTATCCATTTGCACATTGGAATCTATCAAATGGTTATGGATGGATCATCGAAAGCTTCTTTTATGCGTTTACGTGTACTTATGTAATGTCACTTCGTGGCAGTTAAAGATTCTGAAATTATAAGAAATCGCCAAAATCCAACAAATATTTTAAAAAAATTAGGTACTCTTTTGTTTAGTACTACTGTGGTTGGTCATAGTATTGGTTTAGTTGCCTTTATTTAAATATTGACTTAAGATGAATTGGCAGAAGTCCAATGGTGTCGCATGAAACAACCATTATTGGTCCAATAATGGCTCACTGCTGGCACCCCTGGCCAACAATGGCCACTCATTAGGCATTCATTTGCGAACAATAACCAACACAACAAAAAGTTTTAAAAATGTTAAAATTTCACAAATTTACAGAGAAATTATTATATTATTGTATATATCATAAGCATTACATCAAAGTTTGATTTAAATTTTCAAAAGTATTATTTATCAGTTTCTTATAGCCAGTAATGGCCCGACAATCGCCCATTAATGGCGAACAAATATGAATTATAATAATTTACAATTATAGCAGATCAAATTATATTTTCAAAACAAATGAATTTTCTTAACGTTTAGTATCTGATAGCACAATTGAGTATGCCAACTCTTGTTTTTATGAGCACTTTATGATTAATTCAATGGTTTGTAGCAAGGTGTTCCATCTTCAGAATAATATGCTATGCACAGTTCCAACTGTATCCTTAACTCAATCAAATTATACCAATTTGCGAATTACAATTCATAATATAACATTTGCCATAATCAGTAAACTGCTGGTGGGAAACATGCAATATTTGTGACCACTGATGTCATCAGTGGTCCATTGGTGGACCATTAGCGGCATCAGTAGCAACCTTAGTAATCAATAATCAATGAGCAGATGCTTGCAAATAAAACTCACTTCATTATTTGGATTTCTAGTTCCTTTTAATATAATATAAGGAAATGCGAAAAGATTTTTTTAAATTTTTAATTTGAAGAAAAATATTATATACCTGCTAAACGTATTTTAAAAATAATTTATTCATGAATATTTGGACACTTGAGCAGAATAGATTTTTCACGACTTAAGATAGTATTATTTCAAGATTGTACTTAATTTTAAAATAAAAAATTTTTGTTAAATTTGACAGATTTTATGCTTATTGTTACCATGTATAAACAAAACATTCTTTCAAATTTCTAGCAAATGTTAGTTTTAAATATGCATGACATGATCTCAAAAGGTATCCTTCTGTCCTTTGTTGGGCTTGTGTTTGTTTAAACAGCAAAGTTTGGACTGCATAATAATATACAATTGATGTTCTACATGTGAAAGTTAATGCTATAGTATCAAAAATCTACTTATTGCTATCATTGGCCCATTAATGAGCCATTATTGGCTCACCAATGGCCCATTATTGGCCTAATAATGGATGATGGTTGGCAAACATTGTTAGGCCAGCAATAATTTATCATCAATGGCTTATTGATGGAATGTTTCCTGGGGTGGGGATCAAACTGTGCCCCATTGACAAGCCCGTGCATTGAAGTTACAACTATGTAGTCGATTAACTTTACGTCAACTTGTTTATTATTTTAATTTTATATTTCTTAGCAATTAATTCCTTCTAAATCTTATATTTGGCCTGATACATTTCAGATTATTGAATATATCAGCACAGGCACTTACATGTATTGGCGAGAGCTAAGTTTAAATAGAGATTCAAAAAGATGCCGTAGTTGGCATGGCGTTTGACAATAGGTGCTAATTAGCTCAGAATAAGTGTCAGATTCACACACGCAATTACAAGTGCTACGCTAAAATAGTCATTTCATATCAAGATATCGCATACATACACTAGAAAGCTTTATTGGTAAGTAAGCTTTTCTATCTTTCAAATATCAATACATTTCATCTAAAATTTTTAAAATTAGGAAATTAGATCTTCAAATTCACTCTGGTATTGTTAACTAAGGTAAGGTCGTTTGTTATTGTACAAATGTGCCTTGCATTTTAGCTAGTAAAGCCTACTTCAGTCCTTTGCTTTTCAAATAATTTAATAATAATTTTAGTTTGAAATACTGGTTTGATTTATTAGTTTTGAGATTTCGGCAATAATAAATTAAAAGATCTTGTTGAGTGTGCGGCGTTATTAAGTCTGAATGGTCTATTAAATGCAGTAAATGCATATATAAAGATAACTATTAATCATCTAAACACCGGAGGGCAGATGCGTAAATGTGAAGGATAAGTATGTTGTGATTGAGCAGTCTAACTTTTGCGTGACGTGCAGGATCAAATAATTAGCAGTTTGCAAATACCAAAGAAATGAAGGAGCAGCAAATAATACAATATACTAAGGTAATCCTCAGTTCTAAGCCTTAATGTCCAATATAAAATGATCCTCTCCCTTGAGGACATTTCTATGATTAAGATTACAGCAGGTGAAATGGAGAATGCACCAATTTTTTTCACTTGCAGGGATGATGTTGGCGCCAACATTTTTTATAGTAGTGAATTTTTTTTGAAACACGAACACGCAAATATTTTTGACAGATGAATTAATATTTTTTCCGAAATTAAGCATATTTAACCAAAGTGCTTGACTTAAAAGCTAAATATATATATATATATATATATATATATATATATATATATATATATATAAATCGCATTGTTTCATATATGAAATTTCGTTATTAGGCCATTCAGATGTCCCTAGTTATTAAACATTGAAAAATTATTAAAGCAAACCATTCTTGAAAAATTGTTTGGTTTTTTGCCAAAACTTTAGATAATGGATTATTTGGTAACATTTTGTAAAAATGCTAAACAGCTACATAATATAAATAAATTATAAATAATGAAATTGCAGAGCATAAATATGTTGCATATAACGCATATTCTATAATGTATTATCGCAAATATTGAGTATATTTAACAACATATATTTAAGTTCTCATGTACATATACATGTATTAAGTTTACAAACTTATTAAGAACATAAATAATGCAACATTCTTCAAACATGCAAACTTGCTCAATCACCAAGATGAACTACTTTTAGACAAGATCGTAGCTAGGGAGAGAGGAGGTGGTCGAGCAGCCGCTCTAGACAAGGGCTCTGCGGTTTCTAACTGCCGCACCTTGTTGGTAGGGGAGATAAGAAAGCGACTTCTAATGGTACGAGCATAATGCAAAAAACCATTTCAAGAAATTAACCAATTTTTATGAGAACATTGCTAGCAGACTGGAGAACATATATACATATATATATATATATTTTGAGTTATCACTCTTAGGTCCACTCTAGGCATTAGACCTTGCAGTAAGACTCTTGCTTGTAGAATTTTAGCAAAACTGGTTTTTGCATTTCTGGAAGTTTATCTTGCTTGTAGAATTTTAGCAAAACTGGTTTTTGCATTTCTGGAAATATATATATATATATATATATCCTAAAAATCTAATTTTTAGAAATTATAATATACAACTAGAATGAATATTCAAAAAAATTTATTCATTAATATTTTTCTACCTTAAAATAAAATTGCAAGCGAGTATTTAAGCATTAAGCTAAATGATTTTTTCCATTTCAAAAGAATATAATTGTAAATACTTGTTTAGTATTTAAATGGTAAACTACTTTCAGTTTTTCTAGATTAATTGTCATCATATGTAGTTCCGAAATCATCAATTAATGTTAAATTTCAAAGTCTAAACAAATTGCTGTTTAGAATTATGTATTAACTCATTGCTAGGGCTTGCAATAGTTTGGTTTAGAGTAGTCATTTTGTCTGAATTGTAAATCAATTGATACAAATTTTTACCAAGCTCTATATGAAATGATCCATCTTTTTGGCAATGTGTACCAAATGATGTCAAAAATATTCAAAAATTATTCAAAATGTTGCAGCATTTTGCCAACGTTTTGGCAAAAAACTCAAACTATTTTGTTAATGCAAGGTAACATTCGCTACAGTTCATAGGTATTTGTGAAATAATTTTGCTTATTTTTGCGAGTCAAAATATATTTTGATTTAGAAGCAATTTTGAATTATAGAATACTTTTCACTGTATACGATTTCTTTGAATAGAAAGGGACATCTCCTTTTGAATAGGACGAATATTCATCTAATGATTGTTAACGCCGCGTACTCAAATTGCAGTGCTTCTCACTATGCTCTCATTATGTACAAATTTTCATCTAAATTACCTGTCAAAAATTTGTAATTTGATAATCGATTGGTTTGTTTGAAAATAGCGCATTATTTCTTAAAATTTGAATAATATACTGTAAGTTACTTAGTTTTCAATTAAAAAAGTAAAGCTCGCTACCTGTAGATGCGCTCAGTACTACATCAAGAAATTGCTGAAAAATGAAAAATAAATAAATTAACGTTTATTGTTTAAAACAAAAATGTGTATATACAACAAATAAAATTAATCTGAACAACTAATAGACATAACACAGTAATAAAAAACATAGAATAATAATGACAGTATACAATAAAAAAACTATTTGAAAAACTGACTATAATAAAGGAGATAATAAAGCAACAACACAACAATAAAATAACAATACACTAATTCTAAATAAAGTTAAAAATGTATTATAAATTGAATAAATTGATGATTTTCTATGGTAAGTCTGGTAAGCCTAGTAAACTTCGAAAATTTCCTGTTTGTGGAAGAAAAATTTGCATTAGAAAGTGTGCAGAGGATGACCACGGTTTTTCACAATTTTCTTAAATAAACGATGTAGTTTGATATTTAGTTTATCAGGTGACCAGACAAAAATGGGAGCACAATAATTAATGATAGATGGGATACACGAATTAACAACCTTTCTTAGCATTTCTACAGGGTAAACATTTTTCAAAATTCAAGAATAAATAAAGGATGAGACTCTTTCTTGATTGATGTAATGTCGTTTGATAACAGAAAACAATCTGAAACAATATTGATTCAAAACAGGTAGAAAATATCAGAAATTATTTTTGATGATTCAAAGTGGTCCCTGTGCATGTGCATAACTTCCTCTTCTTCACCAAAGTGCATATAACGCATTTATTTCATTGGCTTTTAAAATGGGGGTTTCCCTTCTGCCCCACGTGCACTTATCACACTAGGAAGCACATTTCTGATGACTTTTGACGTCTTTGGCTGAATAAAACTTTGAAATGTTGAAGCATCTCACATTCAAAAAACCTTCTTGCCTTAAGAATAATAGAGCAAAATTTTAACACCAAACTATAATATAACAAAGTCTAAGATATAGGTAATGCATATGCTTTATTGGATAACAGGAAAACTGAAATTATATTTTTACCATTTTTGCACACTTCGCGGGGCTCATCAATATTTATTGAAAATCAAGTAATTTTTGCTAAAGAAAAATATTAGTTTCATTTTTAGAGTTCTTTAATAGAGGTATTATATGTTGTATATAACAACTTTTTAAATGCTATTGCTTTACTCGTAAGAAAAGTTTAATTTTTAATTTGATGATTTTTTAAAATCAAGGAAAATATTCTTTTCTTTCAATGTTACTTATACAAACAAAATCGTATTTTGGTACTTCATTTTTAAAATTTGGAACCAAAACAAAGCAGATGGCCATATAAAAAGGAATTATTATATATTATCTTATATGAATCATTTGAGGTGAAACTGTCTCTTAGATTAAAGTAAAAAATTTTTATGCATTTTACAATATATTGAAACCCTTATTGACACGGATAGACAATTATATATATTTAATAGCAAATAGAAATCAAATTCATAAATTAACATAAAAATACTTCTAGCTGGGTTTGAGAAAATTAGATGTATTAATTAGTAATCTATTAAACACAATTGTATACATAATTATGCGTTGACACATTTTACAAACAAGCAGAATTCTATATTTGAAAATTTTGTGCAAATGATCCTCAAGGAGTAATCACAATTTTAAATTTCGGCTGTAATCTTTGCAATTGATTTTATTTAAGAAAGACTTCTTTTTCACTTATTGCTTTCACAGAAAGCAGCATATTTTTCCTAAATTAGTACGCCAATTTGGGTTTGGCATAAAAAAAAGAAAGGATTACCATCGTAAGATTGCCATATAAGAAATATGGAATTACTTTAGGCTTGAAAGTTTCGAAACTACCTAAACATAGGCTAGGAGCTGGGACAATAAATAAAAGGTGTCAATTTAGCTTCGCCACACCTAAACCCCGTCTACTGTCGAACCTAATTTTAACATAGAAAATTTTTTGGACTTTTTGACACAACTATTACAACATTTTGTATTTATGGGCAATAATTTGTGAATTATTTGATAAATAATTTCCAATATTTTGGCCAATTTTCCAAAATTTACTACGGTTATTTTGGATTATTTCACAAAATTCTTCAAAATATTGATAACTACATAAACAAGCTAAAAAAAGTAATGAAATAAATCATACATATAATTTGCATATATGTGATATAATATATTTTTACTAATAATCAGGAAATATATGTCAAAATCAATTTAATACCCATGCAATTTACGGATTTTATTACTATGATATTTCTGAAAATCTGTTAAATTTAAAATACTCTTCAAATGAAATTAATCAAATATAGGATTACTTATAAAGTATGTCTAATTATCTGGAAGTCTCTAAATGACAGGGTCCACATTACATATCAGAGTTACTCAAGTTAAATGATGAAACCAAAAGAACAATAAAGGGAAATACCTTAATCATTCCTTTTTCTTACTAAATATCTATTAAATTATCGTCTTCAGTCAAAATGGGTTTGAAAGCATCTTTTTGTCAAAAGCTATATCAAAGATTACAAAAAATGTACACTTTTTTCAACATTTTCGCAGCATATCGCCATTTTCTTACAAAAAATCCAAAATGCTGCACTAGCGTATATAATATATAAATTTATTTAAATTAATTTGAAGACAATGATAGTGCTTGGATTTACCAGACACAATTAATCTGAACCCATTATTAACGAAAAAATGTTTGATTTTTATACTATCTTTGATATTTTTGTGAAACTTTGGTCAAATTTAGTCTATAATCCGCACACAGTAAACTGAATTACTATAAATAACTAGTATGTATGTACAGTTGTAGTTATTGCTGAGAAGGGCTAGTCTGTCTTTGATCTATCAAAAATGATACAATGGTAAAAAATGGGTGAAAGTAGCACAATGGTATTATTTAATAGCAGGTCTACATTTTTACAAGACAGGATGATGATTGAAGAATACTTTGGAAATTAATTCATTGTTTTTGTTTTTTATTCTATGCATTTCTTTAATTTATTTTGACCACCATGAGTATGCGTGGTTATTCCAGACACAATGAGTGGGAATGAATTTTTGCCAAATAAATATTTAATTTGGATAATGTCTTTCATATTTTTGTGAAACTTTGGTCAAATTTAGTCTATAATCCGCACACAGTAAACTGAATTACTATAAATAACTAGTATGTATGTACAGTTGTAGTTATTGCTGAGAAGGGCTAGTCTGTCTTTGATCTATCAAAAATGATACAATGGTAAAAATGGGTGAAACTAGCACAATGGTATTATTTAATAGCAGGTCTACATTTTTACAAGACAGTATGATGATTGAAGAATACTTTGGAAATTAATTCATTATTTTTTTTTTATATTCTAAGCCTTTCATTAATTTCTTCTACCATTTCCCTGAGTATGCGAGGTTATTCCACTATGGTGGCATTGAATTTTTGCCAAGTATAATTAATTTGGAATGAATGTCTTTCAGCTAGTGGGCGAAGTAAAAAAACACGGACATTGTTTGTAGATATAGCGTTGGCTTGCTTACCTAACAAATAACATCACTAGTAAATAACAGTAATTAAATTACAATATTCACAATTTCTATTTTTTTAAATTAAACTTGTAACTTTGTTCCAATTACATTTAAGTTTTCTATAATGCATTCATAGTTATGCTTTACCATATCAGTCTTCCAAGGACAATTGAATCTAAATATAATTTTGCTTCATGATATTTTCCATTTTTAAACAAAATTTTCATATAGGTTAAAATTTGAAAGTTATTTTCGAAATCTAACAGTTGCTAATTATCAAAACATAATTAACATCGATAATATCCAAATTGGTTTTGAAATTATCCTGAGGGGAAATCAGACATGCTAAGAAATGCTAGCGATTTTTTGTTTTGCACATGTACCATGTAGAATTTTGGAAGAATAGAAAACTAACTGCTCACCAATTGCTAATTGGTGACATTATGGTCACATCCAACACTTAAAGAATGGATTGAGTTAGAAATGACTGAACTGGAAATACTTGATCACTAGAATTGTAAGTTGTTTTGGGATTGGATTCATTGTGGATCAAACTGATTGAATTGATAGATTTCAAAGATTTATAAAGTCTGATTACCAATCACTTTGTTTCTAGGTTTCAGTAAAGAAGTCCGTTGGTACTGTACTACTTATATTTTGATCTTGCCACTACTATCTAGCGAATTTTATTGGAATATCTCTACTGATTCCGTAGCTAGTTTTTAATGGCATAGTTGCTCAAGAGATCTTTTTTATCAAAAGCAGACAGAAGCAAGCTTCAAAATGTAAAGTTATGTAGGTGACGTTGGCCAATGAGTTCAAGTCCCTTCAACCAAATTTTTCTCATCATCTATAAGTGATCATTGAAATTGAATTCTCTATATTAAGAATTTCCAATTCTGCTATTCATCCGGAAGCATGCGGTAATCAATCACATAATGAGGACAACAATTAACGTTTTCCATCAATGTCTAATGTGGATCCTAGATTTCATTACACCGCTGGATTGAATATCAAGATCTGTGTTTCCAACTGTAATTCAAATAGCCAATAGCATTAATTAATGTACGCGGTTCTTTTGTTTTAGTACTGAACAAGTCACACCAAATTTTTATTAAATATCTTATGTTTTGTGTGTTGTGGTGATCTCCGAGAACTTGCAGATTATATTACGTTAGCCAATAATAAGACCTTCCTCCTTTCTACGGTGGATTCGCTTACGTGCAGTGAGCATTTGTTTGATTTCATCTTTTCAAGCTATAATTTGACATCAGTAGTGTACGTAAGGTGGTGGAATATCCTACATCGGGTTTTTAAAAATTATTTTGATTGTCAAAATATTTAAAAAAAATCTAAACTAAGGTTGTGAACTGCATTTTTAGGGTCTATTTTTTCAATATTTTCAAAAAATTTCGTGGGACTTGCCCCAGCTTTTGGTCATTCATTTGATCTTGACTAAGATGTTCACCTTTAAATCAGAAAAACCTGCGTACACACCTGTTCGATATCATCACTTTTTTAGTTTTTCTACTTTTGACTTTATTTTCTTGTTTTCCAAAGAATGTCTTGCTAAATATGGCATTAACTGCTGTTATTTTTTCAGGTTTTATTAAAGAGATGTAGTAACGTGAGCTAAAATTACCACTAGCAGTATTTGTTCTTGGAGGTACCGGAGTCTTTATTCTCAATCTTTATCAAACTTGCCTATTAAAGATTTAAAATAATTCAAACCTGAGTTTGTATAAAAACTACATATAGGCCTAGGCTTTAAATGTGTCGCAGAACGACAATTATTTATTCATCCAATGATTTCTGGCATAGGTGGCAAAAAGGTAGTTTTCTATCATTCACAGTGGTCATAATATCAATTTTAAGAATTTCTCAGATTACTGGCCAATTCTTTTCTTGCACCTGGTAAATAAAATTTCAAAAACAACCTATAAACCAAAATTTACCTTCAAAATCGAGACTAATTAAGGTACAGTGCCCGAAAATGGCCACCAATTCAAATTTATCCAATATGTGGCTCGACCTACTTATTATAATGCATTTTATAGATAGTGCTTTGCATCCCAGGAATTTCATATTTCGAATGATATCGGTTAGAACATGTTTTGTTGAATATAAGTCTGGTAAATCTTCATTCTACGCAAGGTATCCATACTGGTCTTATTTGGGCCAACCGTCATAATAAGGCAATAGAGAAAACATAATTTGCAACCCCATAATTCTAGAAAGTCTTTAAAACTCTAAAAGACAGAATCTGCATAAAGAATTCGAGGGAATCTGAGTAAAGAAGTCTAATTCAAACTCATATCGCTTTGAGTAGACTCAGAATTGTATATTTCTTGCTCTTCAGGCTCTTGGACATCATGCAGCGAGTTACTTCACTAAGTGCAAAGGCATAATTCAACAGACTATCTCGGCTGAATATACCACATGTTTGAAAACCACTCTGAATGTTGTTAATCGATAAAGCTTTATTCTAGGTTGGGGAGAACATTTTACCAGATATATGTTTGGTCATTGAACGATCTGGTCTGTGCCTTAAGAATTTTGAAGCTCTTCATCCCAGTGATATCAATATGACATTTAGTTATGAAGATATAACAGTATTTTGCCAAAATGATATTTGATAGGATTTATTCGGTTCCTTATCCTGACACTGGCCTTATTAGGGCATTCATGATAGTAATACAAATTAAATATATCACAACTTGCAGTTGACCAGTGGCGGTGAACGTATTTTTTCTGGAGTATGGAAAAGCATCAGAAAAAATTAGGGTTCATAAACATACAATTAGTCCAAACATTTTTACAGCTTTCCCTACCATGTACAACTGTCACGTTATGTGCAGTTCAAATATTTTCAAACAAGAAGAAATGGCTACCATCATTTACCAATACCAAGTCCTACAGGAATAAAAATTGTCACCAAGTTTCCAAATTTAAGCAAGTCACGACTGTTTGAACACTCGGTAAAGGTGATAGCTATATCTTATGAAGAGTGTTAAGCAGATAGACAGCGAAAAAGGGCAATATCAAATTGAGGTAGATACTTAGCACAAAGACATATTAGTAAATAGTTAAATTGCATTTATTAAAATCTTTTGGAGATTGTTTGCTTGTCATAGAAAAGGGATCTTTTTCTTTTATTACCTAGCATAAGTTCTGTATTAGAAAAGTCCATCTGCCTTACCATTGAAAAATCGATAAGCTCTGTGGACGTTCAAAAATTGTAGTCGACCATTCAATTACGCTTCCTTTATCTAAGAATCTGCTTTAGTTCATATCACATATTATTATTAAAATGGAAAATGCAATATACGTTTATGTGATAAGTATGTTTTCTTAATATACTTAAATAAACGTATGCAAAAACTTTGCGTGACGGTCAAAAGTCAATTAAGGTCTACAACTACTAGTATCATGGAACTGAGACTGAGATCATAATTGCAGTGACTGGAAAGTGTATATATAGTAATTTCTAAAAGTAAAATTTTTAAAAATTTGACGTAGCCTAATGCTGTGAGATCAGTCCTTAGCAAGATTAAGATCTGAAATCTCATACGCCCTATCATGCTTTTTATATTTTTCACATTCAATTTTAGTTTACAAAGTTTTTTTTAAGATTTGGTTGTCGAGAAATTCAAAAATCATTGCGCTATCAAAAATAATTTTTTTTGATTATTTATTTCCTTTAATATTTAGGACAATTTTCCTGATAAACGATATTTTTAATCTAATTATAAACGTTCTCATTGAGTTTTTGTTCTTATTTTTGACATACGCTGGCCATGTAGTGTAGTAAAATTTTGAAAGGGCCATGTGAAATCACACTTGATTTGAATCACACCTAGATAGCAGAATGTTTCAGTTTTATTTCGCTTTAGAATCATGAATGAAAATTCAAGTATCGAATGCTTTTACTGTGTGTAATGCATTCAAAATGACGTCGCCTCTCGTCGTTTTTCGCTATTCTTTGTTTCAACAATTGCTTTATTTTCGTCATTTGCAAGTGTGGATGCTGAACAAATAAAAATTATTGAATAGGCGAAGGGCTTGAAAGTTTGCGCTGCCGTTATGGTTTCGATTAAATACATGTAAAATCAATTCTTTGCTCAAATAATTCTAGTAATAAGTTATGTAAATAGCCAACGAAATTTATTTGATGTCACCATTTCGGAGTGTAGCTGTTACAGCTGATAAACGAATAGCATACAAATTCCGCTTGTGGCGTAGTAGAGCTAATGGATTACAAATCAAGTGCCTAAATGAGTCGTTTGAATTTTACCCCTTTGATTATAAACGAACTTTTCTGTAACATCGACGATTTAGCCACTGCTCCATGCATTACGAACTCAAGAAAGTAGCAGAATAAGGATCTGAAATTCCACAATATCTTTTCCATCATGAATAACTCAACAACAACTGCTTTTAAAAGTAAGCAATATATATATATAT
>CABFPE010000299.1:437130-478809 GCA_900660155.1 Hofstenia miamia
TGCGACATCTTCGGTTTCTTACAATCATTTTGATAAAGATATTAGTTGCACACAAATCGTTAGTGTCAAGGAATTACCATTCTTTTGAAATCAAGCATATTTTGAGGATAAATTTCCTGTTAATTATTTTTTCAAAGAATCTTATGGGCAAACGATTCTTGAAGAATGTGCTGGGTTGTTAAGTTGAAAAACAATCAGCATTTTATCCTGAGTTCTAAAGAATTGTAAGCTAATGGGCAAATTGAATATGCCCAATCTAATTATTAAAGTCTCTTTAATCGTACTTTAATTTTTAAAAACTAAATCTAGCTTTAATTCTATTTGTGTGTGAAAAACCATAGGAATCATAATTAGATATGCTAAGCTTGCCTAATGGTTAACAATCCATTACGAATTTTGCAAGAACAATAGAGATCTTACTAAAATATATTCGGAATACTACTCTTGTAAAACATATAATATCAAAATATTATATATTTCAATATATTTTTTAGTAATACTAACAACTTATAACCTTTATTATTTCATCATGAAGAATGGATTGCTTTTCTACAACTTTCAGCATGAATATAACTAAAAAATGTGTTTACAAATAAACTTCTAAAGGCGAACATGTACGAACCTTGCAGCCTTTAATAATAAATGGTGTTGGATGTCACCAAATAACAGTGAAATTTTTTGAGTAAACATGTTTATCTCACTTTTTCACTTCAATGTATCCACTGCTGGTTTTTTACAAAAAGGCTGTCCTCTTGTAGAAGTCCATGTTTCACATTATTGTGAAATATTTCTCTCAACTTTAAGCAAATTAAGTTTCATTGTCGAAAATTGATTAAAATTTTAACTTAATATATTTAATGTGCGTTTTAATTCAATCATTTAAATTTGAAGTTCTGAATTGTGAAATGCTTTTAACGGCAATTTCGAACAACGATTTTTAATGTAGTGATGAATGATAGTTTTACCACATGCATGTAAACAAGTGAAGTTTTCAAATTTTGTTGGGAACATTTTTTTAGTTTCTTATTACATATTTTTAATATATGCAATTTAGAAAAATTAAATTGATTCAACACAAAACTATTGATTTTTGAAGCATGGTGAGAAATCATTTTACTTTAATTATAAAATATTAATTGAAAAGTATTTATATCCCAGAGCCAGGGTCCTGCGACGGGTTCGAATCAAGGCATATTGGCTCGTTAATTTCTGTGAGCTCCGTTCAAAGACGACCCATTGAAATTTTGGGAACATAATATTCCAAATGGTTACATTTATTTTCAATACAAATACAAAGTTCAGAAAACGTAAACTTGGTGGGCTCGAGCACCCATATTGATTTTATGTAACTGTAAGCCAGCAAATTTGATGTGAGACTTGATACAAGCTCACGAGTATGAGCAGAGGCCCTTCCAAAAAGCGTTCTTTGTGCATTTGTTGAATCAAATACCCATGTGTAGCAATGATGAATTTTAAGTTTTTGATCACCGTACCAGCATTTTCCGTAAGGCAAGAGTTTTTATACTTCAGTTGCACTGATCTACTTGTATGCGTGGTAGACATTCTTCGTATTCTAGGCATATGTAACTTATTTGTTTTTGCATCGATGCTGATTAGTTATATCGTTTTGCGCTTATAATTTATTGATAAAGATCAATAATAGGCGTGGTTTTGTCGAATCATGTAATAATCTAGGCTGAAAGCGTAAACAACTGTAGACACGTCATCATTTATTTATGCTTTCCAATTTCTTATTTAATCAACCTTATCCGCGTAAGACTGGATTATTTATACCTGGTTGCAGATCTCTATGGTTACTGACATGTTGAAGAAATATCTTTAACATTTTCAGCGTTGTTTTATATAATTACACCATATTTTTTAACGAACGAATTAGAAATTCTATAAAAATTATATTTGATTCATGTGTTTTGAAAAAATATTGTTTTTATTTATTACTAACCAAACTATTTATTAAAACAAGGATGGTCATTGATTATAGAACTAAAAATGCTTCGAAAATCAAAATTGACTTATTTGAAAAAAATCCACGAAATTAAGGATATTTCTGATTTAATCAGAAATTATCGGATTAATCTGCCTACCACATTGACATGCAGTATTTGTCATACGGAGCATGGATTTCTATAGAAATCCATGTACTGAGCAAACAGGGATTATTGTTATTTGAAATAGTTGTAGACACAACCGAATTTGTCTCACCAGAATTGTCGTGGTCAATTCTTATTAATAATGCGTTAGATTTTACTTCATTGAACATTCTGGGTTCTCCTGTGGCTATTTCTAATCTATATGGTAAACTCACTCATTGGTCAGTATTCATGAATTTGCTCAGTTTTTTGGATAATTTTGAAACATCAGAAAATTCTTTGTTTAAGATATCACTTCTTCGAAAGCAACGGTAAAGCCTCCTTACAACTAGGAACAAAATGAAATATGACAAAGACAATTTTAAGCTTGCATATCGCATACTAGCTTATTCGAGAAATGGTTACGGTTTTGCGTAATTATTTGCATATACTGTCACTGCGGACCATGCAACAGCATATTGGGTCAATACAGGCAGTGGATGAAAGTCTAAATTCTGTATTCTCTGCTATTTTTGCCTCCTTATTCAAAAGTAATGCCTTGTGAGATTCTTATTAATGAAATTTACGTCAATGATTACAACTCTGGACACGTTACAGGAAAAGACAATGAGCAGAAAACATCCAATAATACTGCTTTGTATTCTATGGTGAAAAGATACTGACCGGTGGTCCATCATTTATGGCTTACATGATTCCCCTGTCCAAGTCACTGTCTGTAAAGAGCAACTAACCGAATTTTTGCTGATTCTGAACACTTGTCCCTTGGCATTTCCTTTGGCTGCTATAGTTGATAACAATAAAGTGAATTAGACTTTCCGCACGTTACTGTGCAAAGGCTACAACTGGTATTGAAGCTATCCAGTTGACTCTAAAAAAACTATCTTCGTTCTGTATGATGCTGTTCATCTGTTAAAAAGGACACGTATTAACTGGCTTTGCCATCATAGGCTAAAGTACACCATTGGTAGTGTTGACCGTGTTGCCGGATTTTTTTGTTGCAGGTAATAAATAATAATTGTTCCCTATTTATTAGTGAAAACCCTATATAAAGGTTGTAGACAACAACTAATGGAAAACTATCAATTTTGATTTTGCTACTGACAGTTTTCAAAATGTCACTGACAACTAAATAAGACCAATAATTCATCTAACTAATTAAATAAATACATAAATATTACCTAAATATTAACCAAAATAGTCAAATAGTATCTAAACATGGACATTATGTACATTATGGCTTTATATTATTAACTTATATGAAATAGAACCGTCATTAAGTTTGGATATCGAGAAATCTGTGCAAAAACGTAGAACAATGAGGAGCGTATTTGAAATTGACGATGTCTAAGACGTCCATTTCGGCTGATTTACCATTCTAGATTTTCACTATGTGCTTGTAAAAATAAAGAAGCTACCAAGCGAATTCTTCGGACTCTATAACCAAATGACCAGCAACAAACCATGAATAATGTATTGAGCTCGATTACAAACAGTTTGCAACTTACCATTGAGGATACTATTAAGACCAACAAAAGCGGACGATACCTAATCATTTTTTTGAAACAGTTGTAAGCATAAACATATGTTGCAAGGCGTCTGAATCTATAAATCACACAAAACTCTGAGAACACACTCTCACCACTTAAGGTCCATAAACCCAGAACTTTAAGTTTGTTAAGGACTTCGAGCTCAAGCCTTGGTAGACTAGTCGTTCTTCGGAAAGCCAATTGCCTACATTTGGTATCATTCAGAATGAGTTCGTTATCAGTAGACAAGTTAAAGATGCTAATGAATTCCTTGGATTTATTTCACATGTCATCTTCAAAATAGTTGAAATTGCCAATACATCATCCGCGTATTTCTATATGATATTTCTTCTATGTTTGGTTGAAATTGCATTATATATATTGAGAAAAGTATAGGAACTAACAGTAACCATTGTGGAATGCCTTTTTTGATAATAAGTAATTCTTTTTCCACAAGATCATACCGCTAGGAATAATACTAGAAACCAATTTCTTGATGAAAATTTAATGAGTGACCCGTCAAATGCTTTGGAATAGTCATATGACTCCAATATCACATATCAATTGCAGGGTTGTCCAAGAGAATGGATCTATTTTCGACTAAAGGAGTTAAAGCCACAGAAATCGATGAATTTCTTTTGTATGCAAACTGATATACATCATGCAAAATTCGAGAATGTAAGTCTTGAAGATTAGTGTCTTCTATGTATTTGGAGGGAATAGTTAGTAAACAGATTATTTAATGAAGCCGGAGTTGATTTAGGTATTGCACAGACATCAACCAACTTCTTTGTTTTGGGAAAATACGTTGAGCTAAGCTACAGATCGCAGTGCGACAAATTGTCTTTTCTAAATACTCCACTTAGACAGTTTAGTAGGAATTCCAACACTTCCACATGGGGTATTCTGCTTCAGATGTCTTAGATAATTAATTTGCAATTTTTTACTTATTTCATGGAAAATATGTTCTACTATTATAGAATTAGCAGGACATCCAATAATGTGACCTTAAAATATCCAAATGTAACCCTAAATGTATTGGCAAATATAACCTCTAAAATATAACCTAGAAAATATGACCTTACAATTTATCAAAATTACAAAACTTTAGCATATATTGTAGTTTTTTAATTTATAATAATAATCAATCAAAGTTTCCACATTGCTTCTGTTAAAATTAAAGAGAAATTTTTGTAACACCACATAATGTTGCCTGGCATTTTAGAAGCTTGGTTAACATTAATGGACATATTTTATATCATTGGGTTCTATTTCAAAGTTATCTTGAATTTTGTGTGGTTCTACACTAAAAAAGGTTATAGCCTGATAATGTTTTTCATACTAGATGACTGGTACATGTTTAGTATTTTCAGTAAAGAAAAATAATTGTTATGTATAGCAATGAGGTCGTGGTGAGTTGATTACTGACATAGATGAGAGATTTGCGTAGATCATAGCAACTTGCCTTGTAAATTTAATAACTACAGTATATGCCTATAGTAATAAACAATAATTGTTACCTAATATTTATTAGTGAAAACCCCTATATAAAGGTTGTAGACAACATCTAATGGAAAACTATCAATTTTGATTTTGCTACTGACAGTTTTCAAAATGTCACTGACAACTAAATAAGACCAATAATTCATCTAACTAATTTAATATTAAACATAAATATTACCTAAATATTAACCAAAATAGTCAAATAGTATATAAACATGAAAATTATGTACATTATGGCTTTATATGACCTAATTATTGTATATTAGTTATATATAGGTATGTTAAAACATTGAATTTTGACTTTCTAAACAATGTAAAGACTTTTGAATGCCCTGATAATTAACTTTTTTATTGAATTTGTAATATTACATTGATCTTTTATAGTCCAAAAGCTGTCATCAAAAATTGGTGTTCAGAATCTTAGCAATCAAATATCTGATTATTCTACCATGATTTGCCCTATTAATGACATTGGTGCTTAATGTTGTTCAACCGGATCTGCCTGAAAATGTGTAAATTCCTCTTCCATTTTTGGATCATTTTAAGTATCTAAGAACTATACACTAGGCTTAACAATGCAAACTCTAAGAAATTATGAAAGATTTTTCTGCAATTAACCAATGAAAATGCAGAAAATAGCACTCCCGACAGATTTTAAAATGATTTTATCCTAGAATCACAGACATATCCTTGCTAGGGAATAACATTAAATAAACGTAGACATTCATAGCTCAATGTTTAACTGGTTATTCCATAAGCATAATTTACGAGAAACATGGAATTTATCCCTTTGGCTGTTTAATTATTTACGGTTGTTTATTGTTTTGACGGGTCAATTTATTCCTACATTTTGGTGCAGTTCACAATTGCAAAATTTAACGTTATGCATATTTAATATAACAGTTTTTTGTTTTTAAGAGTATCTAAGACTTCCGCTTTTACGTTTTCTATGTCTTATTGATTTTGGATAGCATTGCAAACTGCTTTTTGTTTTAAGGCAAAATTCATATTGACTGCATATATTAATGCATATTTGTATAAAAAATTATAGTATATGTGAAAATGTAACATACTATAAGTAGTTTGTAATTATAAAAAAAATTTAGTCAGAGTTGAAAATGGGCGAAATCTTTGTCCCAACTAAACTTTTTTATGTAGTCGAAGCTCGGGCTAAATATATATGGTAAGGTAAATTTCCGCAAGATTAAAATAACTTCTGTTCAGTACCAGTGCAAAGGAATATAATAAAATATATGACCGGCTAAAACCCAATCGTCTCCCAGTAGTGATGTGAGGGTAATGACATGCTCTTTGTTGCTATTAAAACATTTGATATTTAATAAGTACATTGTGTGCTTACTAAATTTAAAGAATGTTTTAAGATTAAAAAATCATTTTAAAAAAATATTTCTGGCTCATTGGGGATGAGACATTTAATCCACAAATGATCGTAACTAACATCAAAGTGCTAGAATTGATTCACATTACTTTGGTAGTGTCCCTCTGCCAAGCTTAAAATTGAATTGTTTTTAAAGTGTATCATAGACATTCACTTTTATTCCATGGACTCCAAGGAGTCAGTCCATGTTTTTTCAAGGACTCCTTTCTCTAATTTAATAATTTAAACATTAATTGCTTACTGATATATCTATATACTATAATTACTAATTTTGGCATATCTCTAACTTGTCTGCTTTAATTAATCGTGAGTTTACATTGATTATATTGTCTTGTGCCTAGACAAGGCCCAAGATTCTAAGTGTGAAGTAACTCAAATTTGAACAGACTACTGCGACTCGACTCGAAAGACAATATCTCGGTTTGAAGACTAATGAAAATCTTACCCATATCAAGCAATATCCGATACCGTAAACTGGGGTAATTCGGAACATTGGGGTAATACGGAACGCCTCAGTCTTTTTATATAAAGCACCTTCTTAACCACATGTCTATGTGATTTCTTTTGCACAATATACCTAAACATTTTATCAATTTTTAATAATAGGTACCTATTGCATGCAATTATGTTTTATCTGAAAAGCCGATTATGTAACTTTCAGTCTTTACATCAAATGCTACGCTAAGTCTGATTGGATTATATAAACACTTTATGACGCCATTTTGATACCTGCTTTTCGTGCTTGTGGGCTAGCGCTTCGAAACCCTGAAGAGCCTATAAGTCTACTGCCTGGAGAGAGTTCACACCATAATATTGGTCGAAAATTAGATGAATGCCTCATAGAAATTCTTAAAGACAATCGAAAATCGACTAAAATTTGTAGTAGAGGTCGAGGTGCAAAACTCGTAGTTCCGGGCAGAGCACTAGAAGAGACAGATATTCCATCTACTTCATCAAGTTCACATAATGTACCAAAACGGGGAAGAGGTAGACCTCTAAAACAGAACGAACCAGCTTCATCTTCCGAAGAAGAAGAGGACATTTGCAATGGTTGTAAAATTGCTTTTTCGAAACCACTGGATTGAATGTGTATCTTGTTTCCATTGGTTCTGTGGAGTATGTAATAATGTCAGTAATGACCTGTATTATAAGTGTAAGAATTGCAAAGAATGATGATATTATATTTGAGTCAAATTTATATCCAAGTTAAGTATACATACAGCGTTCCGAATTACCCCATTTCTTACAAAATGTATATGGTTTCATGTAATTTCAAATATCCAATTTATTTATAAGGTTTTTCGTACTGAAATTTGTTTACATATAAAGGACATGCTTGCGGTTTATGAGTAAACCTGTGTTTAAAATGTTTTTCTTTTCCTGTTAATTTATAAAAATGTATGAAAACCCGTTCCGAATTACCCCAGTTTACCGGTAATAATTATGCGCACTAATTCGTACCGCGAGCAGTATCTACTAGTAAAGTACATTTTGTACTCGGATATCAATATTAAACTGTAACATTTACGAAGTTAAATACCGAGTGCGACTTCGAACGTTTACATCATCAATCAAATTACGTGTGTATTTGAAAGTGAGATTGGTACCCGTTTAAATCCGACAAGAGTTCGGGTCATGTCGGGTCGGGTTCGGGTACTTTCAAAAAAGATTAGATTGTGTGATCAAGAAGTTACAGGTGTCATTCACCACTGATTTGAGAAATATCCAAGACATTAAGTACTGCCAATCGTTTGATGTACTTAGCTTATAAGATAAAGACTGATGATTATCACCATTTTAGTGGAGAGACATCCAAGATGTTAAACAACCAATATGTTTCCGGTCGGGTCGGATCGTGCTCGGGTAGTAAATTTTTTAGTCGGGTCGGGTTCGGGTAGTGAATGTTCTAATCGGATCGGGTTCGGATCCATATTGAAGTCATACTGTCACTCTCTAGTGTGTATCTGTAAAGCTGTAACCAAAAGTGTAGACAGGATTTTCTGATGGGCGTCATCTCAGTGGCGAACAACTTCAGTGAAAAATAACTTTTGCGAAGCCTTTCAGAAACGGACAAAATTTACCAAAATAAGCCTTAAAATGCATGTTGCTATCTTAGTGTTAAGTTCAAATAATTTAGTGCAGAATATATTTTTAACCAAAAAATCATTATGGAAAACCTGAAAATTGGAGCCCCCATGTTCAACCTCAAGATAACCACTGACTGTAAACTTACACTGTAAATATATTTTACTAGCTCTTATCTTTAAGGTTTAGTGCACTGTATAACATTGATTGATACTATTAATAGATAAATGTAGATTTAATAAAGAAAACATCACGGTCTGGTTTATTTTTAGCTTATATGCTATTTGTAGCCAACGACGTGTCGAATATCTTATGCGTAATCAAAGTTTATTATTTCACGCTCAATAGATTTATAAAGACACTCGTTATACACACTAACATTAACTAATAATGCACACATTCCGATCATCAAAACTTTACAACAATTAAGAAATGTAAATTTCCAGTAAAATCATTAATTAATCATATATTACCTGTTCTAAATGCATTATAAACAAGCTCAATTTGTACAAATGATCCAAGATTGCTTACATTTCTATTCTTAGAACTAACATAGTTAAACGTCGCTAAAGATTAATTTACAAGTTTTAGTTTATGCTCATTCGGGGCCATGGAGAAGGGTGGGAAGGAGGAAATATGGTCTAAGTCAAATTTTATCTTGAATTTGGAATGTTAATGTATGCACGTAGTCCTAGGTATGTATGAATTGCACTTACCTAAAGTAAACAGATTGCAGTTGTAGTAGCATTGCGAATAAGACTATTACTATTACACCAACGGACCATAACTTTTTAGTGACTGCTTATATTTGTCAATAGAGCTTATGCATGTAACACTGAAGTTCTTTTCGACTAAGGGATCACCTGGGCCTATACATATGCCCTGCCTAATTATTTCTCTCTCAACGACCCTCTGCTCATTAGTTCCTGCATATGGTATGTTGACGTGACATGCTAAGTACGTGCAGGTAGAACTATCATATTTTTAATTTATAGATACCGTGCTTTTCTCTTACAAATTTCATTTCCATTAAATATTTAATTGAAAAACAACGAAATGTCAAATTTATTTGGCAGTGTATGAATTATTTAAATAGAATGCTCATTTTATATTTAATTTAAAAAAATTATTTAAATTGGTTTCATAGTTCGTGAAATTATTCTTCAATTTACAAATTTTTTATTCAAATTGATTGTATGTAGCTGTCTATTGTCACAATAAAGTTATATTTCTAAAAAATTAATTGAAATTAATGAATAGTTGAAATTATATTTCCCGTACTCTCGAAATTAATTTTTCCAACACTTGAAATATATTCTTTTTGTAACCACTTGAAGTATACGTTGTTTAAAATTCTTTACTATTTGAGGAGTTCTTTTGTTTGTTTGTTTTAATTCACCGTCTTGAGAGATACAAGAACGTATGCATAAAAGACTTGAATACTTGCTTATTGCTTTTAACAACTATTAAGCTGTCTTCGTAATATTCAAGAAATTAATTGACTAATGTAGTGATCACTTTAATCGATGACGTAGAATTTGGAGATGCTAGACGTCATGCCCGTTAAAACTTAATAGCAAGGTTTAATAGTATATAATTGTGGAAGTGATATTTTTCAAAGTCCTAACATAAAATGCTTGAGAATATGATGCACTTTTTTCAATATCGAAAATTGTTTTCAAAGCTCCTAGGCGCACCTTTAGCTATAAGAGCAAGATATGTTCACATTAGATCGTGAATTGAAAGCAGGGTAATTTTTGTATTTTCATTTTCAGATGGCACTGGGATTGGGGCAAATTTAGTGTAATTAATTCAAATTTTATTCGATCTTTGGCTTGGGCCTCACAATTAATTAGGTATGGGCTTGGGCTCTGGCTTTCGCTGTTTATCATGAGCCTATGCTGGACTTGAATCTGAAATATCAGCACATTTTCACATTGATTAAGTTGCATGTTGCAATTCTAACATTGTTTTTGAACATTCAGAATCAATGTCAAGAAACCCAGTTGTCGTTGAAATTTGGAAATAAAATTGGGATAAAATTCTATGAATAGCATATTATAGAATAAATTTTAAAACCGCCCAGTAGCGTTTTGACCCTTGATAGCTAAAAAATCCCCAAAAATTTGAAAAATATAAGTTTTAGTTTATCTATTTATTCAATAACTAAAATAATACTTTGTTATTGCGATTTTATAATTTTGCATGCCTAAAAATTAATAAAAACCTGTCAATTTTAGTCTAGAATATTAATTTATTTTCTACTAACTACGTGCATATTTTTCATTTATAATTATAAGTGCTTGAAAAAAATTATTAAAATTGTCATTTTGAATCTAATTTATTTTTTAAAACTAAATGTATACTGCTGTATTATTTTAGAGGTGGCCTGTTCCAATTCTGTTCTAGGCTCGTGTTTCGGACCATTATGCAAACATCAATTTCCTGGGAAGTTTATGTTTTACCAAATTCGTGCAATTATTTCTTAATTTTTGCTGTTTTTACCTAATTTATTAATCACACAATTGTTTGCATGCATACATTGTGAATCAGCAATGTATTATTGATATAAACAAAATCGTATTTGAACTTTATTTGTTGGAAAGAGTACCGGATTTTCAAAGCTTTGTTCTTTCTCTAGCTTCTATTAGATTGATTGTGTTTACACATTTGAAACAAGTTTATTACTTCACCATGAACTTTGTGTAAATAATAATAACTGGGAATGTTTGAGAAAAAACATGTTAAATGACTTAATTTTACACCGGAATCTTAAATATGCGTCAAATCGTCCATTATATTATTTCAATTAATTTTCTTAGATATCATTTGAAATCAGGAATAGAGGTGCATGATTAGCCCAATCAAACCCAATAATAGTTTGCCTCAACCTGCGTTTCAATCCCAACCAAAATTGTTTTAGTTTTAACTAGTATATATATTAAGTTATTCAATAGTTTCGGTTAGATAACTTTTTAGCGTTTTGAAATTATTTAATTTTTCACTCGAGCAGCACTACAAAAAATTTCAAGGCTAAAGTTTCCCCACTCGTGTTTGAGTATTATGAATGATATTCAGCTAGTGCTTTGTAAGTAACCATAGTAATTTCATTGTTTACGTTACATAAAACATTCTGATGGTACTGAGTAGGTAGTTATTGAATTCACAGTTAGGTAGTTAAGTCGAAATGAAATGTTTATTTAACAATTGTTATTCAATGTTTAACATTTTAAAAGAATTATTTCGAAACACTAGTTAACGCCTACAATTATTTCTGGTAATGAGGTCACTAGGATTTCTCTAAGGGTTATTCATTTTCTCAGTGGTCAGAAAGTTTTTTTTGAAAATTTTTAGTAATTAGAAGGGTTGATAAAATCACAGTTGAAAGGGTTACTTAAAATAAATGCCTGATCCACCTTTACTACGTCTCTGCTTTCTTGCCAAATTTGGGAATACCTTCGTATTTCGTACATCAATGATAATATATATATTTCGTAGGGATCACTTCCAATGGGTGAACGTTATACAAGTGTTTGCCATTTTTATAGGCTTTGACTTCAAATTTATTAATTTATTAATGTTTCTACGACAAAATTTATATAAACGAGAACATCATTTATTGCCGTCTCGTGCGGAAGTATGTAATTTTACAAACCATATTTTTACATAAATATTATCTTATCACCTATTGGGCATGCAAATGGGCCGCAAACAAAATTGATAATGTAGTCGAATTTATTCAGTAAGGAAATAGGCCACGCATTACAATTTCACCTGACTCTGTTAAAATTATATTATGACCTTTTTTAATCAATTAAAAACAATCAGTAAGGAATTTGTATTGATTTAATTAATTATTTCAACTACTTTTATTTACATAGATTTGTGTTAAAATTTAAATCCTGCAGTGAATGTAAGTAATTTTAACACTCATTTTTGAATCTGTAAAATCCAATATCTTTTTTATGCTTGATATTTTGCAAGCCTTAGTGATTCTACTTTGGTTTATATGATATTGAATTTGTTGCAAAAATGTAAACATTGTCAAATCAGTGTACTTAATTTCTCAAGCATTTGGATTTGTAGACCTGAGGGAAAATAAATATATTGTTGTGTAGTAATGGTTTCATACAATAATTGGTAAACACTTTTTCTTGAGTGCTGTTGTGGAAATTGGGTTTAGACAGCCTTAATCTTAAGCTGCTCGCAGATTTTAGAAAATTTTTCACAATCGTAGAAAAAATTTTAAACGGTTCTAAAGCTACTGAAGCTCAATCGGAGAGCACCACTTGATAGAGGAGATATACTCTTCTTTTCATATTTGGTCTTAATCCCGCCCCGTTAAGCCTGACGATGCACATGCCTTAATGGGTTTGAGATATCGTTGTACCTATCAAGCAACAGGCAAATTTCTTTGATGATTGCATGGGCTCAATACCTTATAAATGCATGAATATTGGGCATGGAGAGAATATTAATATTTTTCAAAAATTCGAAATTTTAAAGAAAAATTGCAACTTCAGCTACAGTAATGATCTTTTATAGAAATGTTCAACATTGCATTAAAGCATGTTCCCCAATAGACCTGCCCTTGCCTCACGATTTTCACATTTGCTAATAGGTTTGGTAAACCCATTCGTAAATGTGGAAAAACGGTTTGCCCGTTAAAATGCCTATAACTGGTTTTGACTAAGATTCTTGCAGCTATTTTCATTTATTGAAAACCCTAATCTGAAAGTTGAAATGCTTGCCTTGCAACGCAATACAGTTCTTTCTATTGAAGAATGTCTGAATTGCGTTGAATGAACGTAGGCTGTATATTAATTTTGATAAGATCTGTTTCTCAAACGTAATATCGTTCACACAAACCGTTTATCACTCGCAAGTTGTTGACTTCCGATATTTACTCATGTGCTAGTAAAATCGAAATTTTCTACAATTATTTGTTGATTTCTGAATTAATTGTTGCGTTTGTTCATAGAAGATCGATTTCTCAATGATTTCTGCTTATCTTGAAAATTTGAACTCCTATTGAAATTATTGTCGTCTGCTACTTTGCGCTTATAACATATTTATAGATAGTATTAGATTGATGTTGGCCATTGTTCCAACAAATCATTTTTAACATTAAATATTGTGGAATATCTTAGTTCATATTTTATTGATGGAATTAACTTTAGTTCATCAATAATATCTAATTTTGTAGCCCTCCCATTTAGCGAAGTATGATTTTTTAGAGTTTGAGTTCTAGCGTATATTTGAGCGTTTTAACTAGTGATCTTTTGACCATATTCCAGCTAGTTTTTTCAGAAGAGGATACACGAGTAGTTTGTGGGATTTTAGAACGGAATCTGAGGTGAATATAGATATGTCTCATGGGTTCGGACAGACATAGGGCTGAATATTCTTGTTCTGTGTTTAACTTTGATGTGGAAATTACCCTGTGAGGGTTGGCAATGTAAACACTCGCCTGTTACTGAACAGGTATTAAACAAACAAGCACTCAAGTGATAAACATTTATTTGGTATTGATTTAACACTAATCATCAAACACTTGCGTTTGTTAGCACAAGTAGTTTCTTTAATCAACTTTGTAAACATATCTGTTTGGAATTATAGAAATCTTTCATCTAGCTAACGCGGGCCAAAATTTCATCTACTCTCGATAGATAAGAGAATTAGTACGGTGTTTATGAGCATTGGAAGTTTAATTAATATGCTAAAACGCAATGAATCTAAGATTATTGACCCTATCTTATCCGAGAGGTTTTTTAAAATCTATAGTGATTACTTAGAAAAACATTCCCAAACAAAGATATCTAAAATCCGAGACCGCCACGAGGGTAGAGAAATGTCTCCTCTCATTGACCATGCAGACGTGCTTGCGATGCCATCCGGCTTGCACACGGCATCTCTCTATGTGGATTTTGAGCCTTTTCGGAGTTAATTGTTGCACCCTGACTTTCTGAACGTTATTTATGGGGATAATTTGCACCTAATTTATATATATATATATATATTGTTAATCCTAAATAACCCAAAATATCTTTTACAATTTGTGATGGTATGGTTTCTAAAAAGCTTTTCAACTGTTCTTAGCTTACAAATTAATATTGTAATCCATAATCAGAAAACCTACAGTATAAAGGATTGTCTCTTCATTTAGTTATGCTTTTAAATCTCCACGATCATCGAGGTTGGGGTATACATATAAAAATCAAAATATTTTAGATCAGTTTGTGCTTCCTAGAACTTCATACCGCGTTATCTGAACATTAGGTAAGAAGCAAATTTAAAAGTTTTTTCAAAAAAATATAATGTTTCTGTGAACAATAGGTCAAGCTTTCACATACTTCAGGTACAAGAATAATTTCTAGAACAAATGTTCACTTTTTTTGAAAATGAATTGAATTTTATGGATAGTTTAAACTACTAGAGTACACCAATACTGTTTGGTACAAATACTTCGCATTCCGTGGATGCGAATCCCTAATAGTTGTGTTAGTTTCCCGAGACTTCCAAATGTCTTCATTTGCTCGGGGAAAATTGTTTGAAAATGTGAACAAAACAGTTGAGACGTTGAGGCTAAAATATGTAGATTAGAGTTAAGAATTGTTTTTATATAGTACTAGTATCTACATTTCGATTGGAAGTCAGACAATCGAATTTTCCGAATTCAAAGTTTAGAAGAACTATACTTGTATGAAAAGGCAATTACATATTCTGTTATTTAGATATTTGAGATGTAGTTTTAGAAAAAATGGATTCTTGTTTTACATTCTAAGTATAAATTTTACTCAATACTTAGTTCAAAAAATGTTTTCTTATTAAAAATAGATTTAAATCCATGATTAAAATCGAACAAAGGACCTTTTATTTGGTACAATATTATTCGTATATTAAATCTAAATCTGATGGCACTGATCGTATAATTTGACTTTCTTTGTGATGAAACTAAGATCATTGTGCTATTATTTTTCTGCAATCGTTAATAATGAAGTAAATTCTTTAAAATATTATTTATTAATAGAACAAAAAAATTTTTTATTTCAATTTTACGGTATATATATCATTGAATTGCTATAAAGTTATACAATTTTCAATCGGTCTAATGCAAAGATTAATTACGATAAATTTTATAATCATGAATGTATGGAGAATTCCCAAGGACTTAATTAAAACTCTTATCAGCAATTTTTCCTCTTCTTTTTCTCGTTCAAACAATGTTCCGCTTATTTATCTTCAGATAATTCAAAGGTTTTTGTAGCTTTACAGAAGAGTATTTGATAACTATCTTGCGTTTATTGCATTTATTTTTTCTTTTGGTTTCTGAACTATTTTCAAATAGGTGAATAAACAGAATTATTATTAGTAAAAAGCACCAACAGTAAAAAGATAAACTAGAATTTTTTGGTTCTCTAAGCTTTTCGCGAGAAATACGTCTGTTCACAATGTCCGAAATTTTCTACATTGCTAAGTTTCATTTTCACTCTATTAATTGGGAAAATGAAATTTTAAAATTCATTTTATGTACAGAAGGGTTAAATGTGGAAAAAGACGAAACTTGATTGTATGAAGAATGATTCTGTTATATGAAAGTTTAGCTGTTAGCAGATAACATGAGAATTCGGATATCTTAGCTGCTACAGCAGACACTATGACAACATCTATTGTTCCAGAACAAATTTTGTCGTGGGATTCCTTTCACCGTCGTAATGTAAAAAATGCAAACCACTTTAAAAAAGTTGCAACATGTGGACTAAAATGGTTGGAAATGTTTTCGATTTCATTAGAACGTCTTAATTATCAAGATATAGGAAAAAATTTTTGGAGGATTTTATGAAATATTCAAATTTTCAAATTCCTTTTTACTGGAAAATTTGTATTTATCTGCCTAAGAATTCACAAGCATCATCTGAACTATTGGAAAATGCAAATAGATAACAGATTTTCCTAAAAAATCATCGATGCAAGCTAAATTGATTTGCTTGTAAACTTATGTATTTGCTGATGTTATTCTGGCTGACTAGCAAATCGTATTTTAAAAATAAAATTTGGATTAACAATGAAAGTCTGAATTCCACAACAAGTAGTTTGATATAGTCATGAAAAGTAAGAAGATTAAGAATTCTAAATTCACATGCTTTGATAACCGTTATCATATCACACTTACAAATCTATGTATATAAATAGATAAATTTTATAATGAAGACATGAAAAAGAAATCAAAACTGGTCTTAGACATGTAGACATGCTTTGTTATGATCTAGAACTTATTAGCCAATAGGCAATATCTAAGGAACACTTAATAACGTTTGTAAAAAATTATTGTTTTTTTTGTTTAAATTGACATTTCTACTTTTTGGTAGAAATAAATGTTTATGGTAATTTATTTTACTCATTGTAGATGTAATAGGGCCATTCATGGCCTGCTTTATTTACATAAAGCAGGCCATGGACCATTCCACGCATACATTGACACTGCAAACTATAAATACACTTATGTTTTTAAATATAAGTACTATGCCATTTCGTAGCATTAACTGCATTAGATTTGCAAGTGTTGTTGGAAATGGCGTCATTTTAAGATTGTCGTGGGTCACCATAGTCTAGATTTGGAATGGCTAAGCTGTTTATATTTAGCACAATATTTGTGCATGTANTTTTAGTTTATCAAATACAGTAGTTCGAATATAATAACAAATACTAAATTAAATCCATCTCGTTCTCTGTTGCTAGGGTTGCGCTGAGTATGGTATTTGAACTATTACCGGGACTGTTACCGCAGAAATGTAATGGATTTAATCAAGTCTTTTTGATTATCAATAAGGCTTAGCGTAGCGGTATGCCGAAACCGAAACGAGAGAAAAAAAGAAAAAAAGTTTTAGCAGAAGCGGTTTTTTCCAAGAAACGATGCAATATTTTTGGAGTAAACTCCAAAATTCTTGCCAAGTTGAAGTGTAATTGTCCTTACTTGATTAACAGCTTGATTTAGTTTTATGAAAATAAATTCAACAAAGGCATATTTCTCTTTAATGACGTTTTACAATACCGATAGTAGTTAGCCTAAAATCGAAACCGCAATTTTGAGGTGTAACAAAACTAAAACCGAAACCGATCTCATTATTTGAAAATCGCCCAGCACTAATCATCAAGTGTACTAAGCAATAGCTTTTAGATACTTGCTGCATCAAACATTTTTTGTGTTTGACTCAAACTAGTCTCGTTCCTATTCTAGTCGCCTGATATTTGGTCCTCGTCCCTGCCCTGCGAATTTTTTTAGTCTCATGCTGAGATTAAATATTGTGGCATCGGCAGGTACTAGTTCCTAGTATCGGCCAGCTCTTTTGTTTTCGTGTTTACTAGTGTTCACTAGTTATTTGTACATATTGTCTAGTGTAAAATTGTATATAAGACACCTAAGCAATTGTAAATAGAGAAAAAGTTTTATTGATCAGCACCTTAGCGATGCTACAAAATCATAAGCCTATACATATGCTAAACAAGTTGCATAGTGAATGGAGATATTAGATATATTTTAGTTTATCAAATACAGTAGTTCGAATATAATAACAAATACTAAATTAAATCCATCTCGTTCTCTGTTGCTAGGGTTGCGCTGAGTATGGTATTTGAACTATTACCGGGACTCTTACCGCAGAAATGTAATGGATTTGTTTATAAATATATTCTGTAGTCATTTGTGATTTAAAATCTGTGGCGATTTTTTCAGAAAAAAACTCAACGGTGTCACGAAATATGACTTTGCACATGGCACGCCTAAACTGGAAACAAAACAGCAGAGGTTAGTTATTGTTGGTGCTGTTCGGAAGCCTTAGACCACATTATCTGAACATTATTAATGCGAAGAATTTGAACGTTTTTTACTTTTCATTTAAAAAATTTATTTTCATCTACTTCAAACACAGAAATAATACATAACACAAATATTTTCCAACATATAAGAGCCCACTGGTCCATGTACATGAATTTGTCTGTTTGGAAGGACTTTCAAGTTTTTCATTAGGCTTTGATCAAATTCTTAGAGAATGTGGACCAGGCAATTTGTACGTTTAAAGTACCCTGAGGGATTAGGGTTAAGAATACAAATGGAAAATATCGAATTGTAATAAAACTCTTGAATTTTACAAGTTTGCAATTTTGTAAAAGATTGTGCATCCATTGCAAAAATAAAATTTTTCAAAGAGTTAGAAAGTCATCCAGGAAATCGTTGACATAGATAACAGAGGAGTGGGAATGAGATTTCTAGGTAAATTGACTCGTGAATTTAATGGGGGAAATTTAACTTTCTTTAAATTAACTCATAAAAATCGACTCTGGGAATGGTTTAAAAATTTTGTAATTCATTCGAATACTCAAGTTGAAGACCCAAAAATAAAAAATTTTACTGTTCAGTAACTTGTGCAATAATATTGACACATATTTCTTATTAAAATATAATTTTAATAATATTTCTACAGAAGAGGTTTGAAAATTGAGAAGTGGTATTATTATGTTATCAATCTATTATAGCGTAGTAACTAAATTATTAAATATTCAGTGATGCTAGTCTTCGTTCAATATATCCATTAATACGGAACTTTAATTATGTTTTGACAAGTGGTTATTATGACATTATTTATTTCCATATCAAATAAGTCGATGCATATTCAATATTCTAGGAACAATGTGTTAATGGGAATTAATCAAATCAATGATTGCGGTGGACGCTCATTCACTATTCCTAATCAATAGTTAATTTTAATTTAGATTCTTTCAAGGACATGGCGAATAAATCTGAGCCTGCTTGCATAATATTTATTGCAGACAAATGTATTAATTTTTTACACTCGGATTTCATTTGTATTGAAAGAATAAGTAAAGAAAATCGATAATTTGTGTGGGTGGGTTGACATCTCAGTTGGTTTGTTTAATATATATATATATGTATGTATATATATATATATATATATATACTGCAACTCTGTAACACACATATTTTAAGTCGCAATCCAATAGTTGTCCAGCCAGTCTTTATTTTGTTAAGCATATTCCAATCCTTGAAATTTCATCCTAATCCGGTAAATCAATTACTGGTCCTGCAGCAACCATATTAGTTCAAATACAATATCAAAAATTAATTCAATTTGGTCCTGGTTGAAACTGAAAAGTTGTTTTTGGTCATGTACTTTGGCCTCGGTCAATACTTTCTTCTTGATCCTTGTCGTGTACCAATATAATTTCAACATGGTTTTTAATACTAACTTTCTATAATGTATGAAATTTTTCCCCTCAAAAGAAAACATACAAATCAAAGTTATCTTAAATATTCTTACATAAAATTCAATAATTTCCTCAACTATTTTAAAGATTTGTTTTATTGATTAATACATAAATATCTTTAAAGATTCTTCAATTTAATTCAATTTCTTTAATAGTTGTGCTAAAAATGGAATTTTATTGAGAGTTTGTCAAAAAAAAATTAATGAGAAAAATATGGTACCCGGGTTTTGCCAACCCTAATTCTGTATCCCATGCATTAATTAATAATTCTGATATATGCATTCACAGCTAAATAGCTTTCACAAAGTTATTGATCTATGTATCGTTTGTATTGTTCACTTTGAAATCTGCTGTATGTATCGTTTGAAAATATTTGACACAATCGTAACCGTTTTCCCATTGCGCATTCCTGCTCCATGTAATAGACATTTTCAACAAATTCTATCCTTTAGGAGAACGCCTGTAAATTGTAAATCGCATATATGTTGCACTAAATACGAATCTCATTAAGCTAGAAATTCACCAAAATTATTAATGTTAAATTTTGCGCTATTGCTGTACGATTTAACTATTGGATTTTGATCATGAAGATTACTATAGAGATGTACAGCAATTGAAAATCACTTTAAATAGGAATACTGTTTGAGTTTTCAATTTTGCATTGAGTGACCAGGATCTCAAACGGGCCATCATTGTGAAAACTACAATTCAATGAATTACGCAACAACGCCCTCTAGTAAATTCAAAGCGTTTTTGTTTGCTATTTCTTTTGTAAAAATACAATTCGCTTTTGTATTTTGTCTCTTTTAGTTTCTATAACCAATAGCCGATTATTTTAATTTGATGATGCTTTAACTAAAACAAATTATTTAGATTTAATGAACGCTGCGAACAGTACTCATGGAAGAGGTAAGCCATTACGTAACATGTCTATTAATTGACGTCAACTAATTATTGCCTAACTACCAATCTAATTAAAAAGAGAAGAACTATTTCGACTTATTAGTTTAGATTGAAATATATTATATATTTTTTCAAGTAATGGTTCTAAGAACACATTTGACGGATGTAAGTTAATAAAAGTTTGGATCCAATTTTCCAATAGCAACCTATTTTTACAAAAACAAATGCCAATGACCTATTGCCCAATTGGTTTAAATATTTATTTTTTGTTTATATCTGTAAATATTAAATAACTCAATACATATTTGAAACTAAAATGTACAAATTGTTAGCAATTTTGTTTCCTTTCTTCAGGAAATTTTTGTTTTCAAAGTACCTCATTTTTACAGTGCTCGCCCCATCTTTCTTCGATTGGCTACATCCAGTGTTTGAATCGGGCCGATTTTTAGATTCGCTACAGCCCAATATAGCTTAGACAAAATCAATATTTTGGCTGAAGCCGTTCTAGCCCTTTATATTTTTCTTTTTCACCATCGACGTTAAGTTCTGTTGTGTTTCATATGGGCCCACTCTCAGACTGGATCAAATTTGTCAAATTGTAACTTGGTACCTTCGTCATTTACAAAATTTTAGTTTTAAAGTTAGTTTTTCATTTTGCTCACGTATATAGTTCTCAAAGATTAGTTAAATCTTTTGGCACAAGTTCATCCCAAACCCTGACAGGCCCTCAGAGTCCACATTTAGGCTAAGAGTGTTTATATTACCATGAATTTCGTTCTGCTCAAGTCTGAAGATCTAAATTCGACTCTAGCTTTTCATTTGTTGAAGTAGTCATCAGGAATAAAAATTTTTTTTGTTTTTTGAATTTTGAAATAGTGGAAACTTATGAACATCGAATTTAATAAAATTTATAAATCACATCTAAAGTAAAAAAAATTGGATTGATATATTTTAAACATGCAGGTGGAAAGATGCTATTTTCATAAACCATAACCAATAATGCCTAACATCATATGCAGTAGTATTAATAATATTAACACTGTGTGAAATGCTTAAGAAAAATTTTGTTCAACAACTTAAGGTTGAGCGAGGCTATGCCCACAAGTTGGGTCTCACACGTCGAACTGAACTTCTAAATTAACAAGACATCATTTTGAGCCGATTTTACTACATCTTAACTTAAACTTTAATACCGATTGGCCTTGGCATATTCCCAATTCGAATTCATTCAGATTCCGCTATTACAGAAAATACATTAATGTAAATACAATATTCACATTAATATAGGACAGAATTGGATGTCACACAATTTATTTTCCCATATATAGTCCTATACCTTTTTGAAAATATTTGAGAAAGGAATGTATCCATGGGGACATACAAAAGAGGTGTCGGGGTCAGCCCTAGAGATGGACATGAGTCGAAAATGTTGGCCTAATCCCTGCCTGATCCATTAACCTTTAGCATTAACGCGAAATATGCCCGGCTAATTCGGTCAATTTCGGGGAAATTTCACTTAGGTTTTTAGTTTTCTAAACCTGAACCTAATTTTCAAGTAAATTTAAGGTTTAAGGTCCAAAGGTTCAAAAAAGAAAGTTAACTGTTTTCTATATGTAGATAAACCTTCAAACCCATTGAGCCATGTCGTGCACAAAGTCTACTAGCATTACTTCAAAGTAACAAACCCCTTTTCCAACTTTTGAAAAAAAATTAGTCAAGCCTCTTAAGAAATATTGAAATCATTTGATATGAACACACGTATGGGTTTTGCTAGCGCATGCACTGCTGAAGACTTGTGGTTAAAATTATTCCCGTGTCTGAAGTACATGAAATTATTAAATTCAATTAGAAATCGGATTTTTGAAAAAAAGTCAATTTCTCACCTTACCTCATTTTCAGGTAATGCGATGGTCTAGTGTCCATGGCAAAAAAACTACCCTCAAATATTTTTCTTTTAGAATAAAAACTGTGTAAACCTCGGTCAGGCGCGCCTCGGTGGGTTCTTGTATTAAAGACAAGAAGAGAAAATTCTCTATCTTGTAGTTTTTCAGATTTTAAATATATTCATTATTTGATGAGGAAACCATCTCAGATTTTGAAAAATTCCTATTAGAATTAGGGTAAAGAAACAGATCCACACATGAAGGTCCGCTTTTCTCAAATAGTGTATCATTGAGCTTGCATAATCATGAAATATCAAAATTGTGAATGGGGATTAGTATGAGGAAGTTGGTGTTCAGAAAAGAATTAGAATAAAATCAACATATGTATATCAAAACCAAAATTTTCGCATGGTGCACACCAGGGCGTCACTGTACATTTCGGTGATTGGTGCAAGATATCAATATGGAGCCCCCTCTTCCCCTACAAATTTTTTTATTCAATTTTCAGTACTTGTTTTATTGTATAGTACATAATTTTTACTACGTAATATTTTGTACATATTCATTTTTAGGTAACTACATTGGGCTTCCAAAATTGTCGAAAATGATTTTTTAAAGTTATTTTTACTAATTTTGCGGCCTTAAGCCCCACCCATTTCAATTAATGCAAATTCAGCCCATTTGAGCTTCATATTTTCTTACACCTCCTTCATAATTACATATATTTTTTAAAAAATTGTGTTTTATAATGTATGTAAATGAGCGCATAACATAGTTTGCTTGTTAAGAAGTTGCAACCATTGCATTTCTATTTAAATTTAGGCGGAGGCAATATATGGGTTCGAAGTAAAGTGTTATTACCATTTGCATGCCACCATGAAACGGAACTTTAATGTGCATTACATATATTGTATTCCATTCATTTACAATTTTAATATGCAAAACATGTTTTTGGAATTGATATAGCTGCATTAGCAGCACGATAGACCATTGAACTCGTGAAAATTATGTTAATTAAGAATAATTGAATACAATTTTCTAAATGCAGCTTGAACAATTAGAGTTTAAAATATGCAGATTGTATGCGGATTGCGTGAAAGAAAACAAAAATGCGGATGTTTCATGGTAATTTTGGGAAGCGTAGATTGTCTGCATTTGTATATCATAAAAAAATAGTTTTTTGCAATGCAACAAATATTTAATTTTTTAACAATATACTCAATTTTTTCTAGGAGTTAATTAAAGAAAATGATAAATATTCATAAAAAATGCATTTCAAAAACTATATTTACGTATAGAAAATAGTCTGTGAAGCTTTACAGAAGTGTTTGAATCTAAATTTTATACAAATGTAAACATAGAAATGTATGCAGTAGGTAGACGTCGAATGCATTTTGTGAAGACATCGTATGCTCATACTTTTTGGATAATGGGAGATTGTAATCCAAGCGAACTTACGTCTCAAGGCAACTTCGCAATTAGTTGTCTACTCTGTTTGTAAATGGAAGAAGTTGAACGGGCATTTAGAAGCAAATCGCTTGAAATTCAAATTTTTGTTGATTTTCAATTTTCTATCTCTTTTCTATTTAGAAGCCAACCGTTTACTGCAATCAGATAAAATAAAGTTCTGTATCACAATTTATATAAATCTATAAAGTGAAGATTTCACTTGATAGGAAAGTTTTAAGAAAGAATGTTCAGAATCAGCACAATTTGTGTACACGATTTGTACAATAGAAAACTAGAAATATAATCAATGTTGTTTTTGTAGTGATTGACCATGTTTTAGCTATTCAATCAGCATATTTTTGTTATGAATGCAAACATATTAGAAGGAACATTAAATACTTTCTAGGGTGAACGTTTGTTTTAGACTCCACCTGCCCTCTTGTCCATTAATATTTTTATTGAGAAGAGCATTTTAAAAAATTATGTTTAATCATTCAATTTTATTATATATTTTTTGGATGTTTTCCTGTATAATTCTTCCGGTTGTACTCCTTCCAGGTGTGATCTCACAGCAATGAAGTAAATGCCTTAGTCAAAAATTATCCATTGAAAAATTTGAGCCATGAAGATCTCAATGTCAATCTACTAGGACGGCCATGATTTGATCATATCCATTAAATAAGTTTGCATTAAGCAGATATTTGCACTTAGTGAATTTATATAATATTGGTAATCGAATTTTGACATTATTTACCCTTTGGAGGAAGGAATTATCGCTTTAAGAATGGAAGTCTTTGATGAAATATTGCATCTGAGTTGTAAAAACATTGAAAAATGACGAAAGTTTTATTTTGTTTGTTTTTTGCTGTTGGGGGAAGGGGGATGCATACCTCCATTCTCTTGCTAATACTGCATTACAAAATGTAAATTTTTTTAACAGATTGTTTATTAATTATATGCATTCACTGCATTTAGAGGTATCGCATTGCCCTGTTGCGTAATAGTAAGTTATTTTTCCAATACTTCGTCCCAGGCCTGTGAAGCCATTTCCATCTCTGTCATCCCCTTGACAATAAAGTTTAAAACTAGAACCACCGAATAAGTGAATTGACCCGAAATTCAAATGTTTTAGCATATGTAAGACAAAAAGCTGGCTTTTCTAGAGTAAAGTGGTATTTAAAAAGCCAATAATTTGTGTGATCGATTTCCCGCATTGCAATATCCATTGTTTCTGATAGTAAATTGAAGTCGAAGGAATGGTATTAATAATATTTCAATTTAGGAAATCTTACATGCATGGTGTGGAATTACAGAATAAATTGCAAAATGATATGGTTGCATTTGAAATTGAATTAAATTTACCTCAGTCTATAGCGCGTAACCAAATAGGACTTTCTCTAAGATCCTAAAACGTTTTCATTTATTTTGAATAGTAACAACAGTATAAAAATATTATATGAAACTTTTATTCCTTGAAGAATTTAACAGTTATAATCCATTTTTGTATAGAGGATTAAAATTAAATGTGCTACCAGGCCTGATGTTTTGATACAAATTTAGATATATTCGGCCAGGATTTTATTCTTTTTGTCCATTCGTTCTACAATTACCTCCGTTTTGAGTTGACTATACTTTCCGTTTTTGTAAGATTTCGTTCTAGCTATGCCAATGGTCCTGCATGCGTAATGTTTCAATTTGGATATGTATAACCACAATTTGAACCCTAAACAGCCTAGAGTCCGTTTTAAAGGACAAACCGTTTGCCAACATTTACAAAGAATTTTCATCAGACCTCTTTCTAAATTTGGAAATCTTGGGGCATGGGTAGGTTCATTTGAGAAACATACTTTAATGCAATGTTGAAAATTGCTATTAAAGCTTATTGCTGTGCAGAGATTGTTGAATAGATTAACAAGTTTTCTTAGAAATTTTCGAATTTTTGAAAAAGATTTAAATTCTCTCCATCAGACTTGTCAACGAGCCGAGCCGAGCTTGAGCACAATATTTAATATACAACGGGCCCAAAACGAGCCTTTTTTAGGCAAAGCAAGTTTATAGTTTTGCTTGTTAATTTGATTATGGAGATTTTTATTATTTTTTGCAGTCAGTACAAGGTTGGATATTGGGTTTTCGAAAAATATTGAGTATTGGGTGATATTGGGGTATAACCAATATATTTGGTTATATTGGGGAATATTGGGGTTTTCGATAACCAGGAGGACTGTAACAATTTTACCTTAAGTTATAGGTACGGGCCATCAATAAACGTAGATTAGAATAGAACTGCAAAAAGGAACAGGTTAAACAAAAATTAATATTTTTTGTTATTCAAACTTAACTACAGTTGTTACAATAAAAGAATCGTTGGCCTCGTATGCCGGACTTAACCTAAGCCCAATTATCGCTCATCCGAAATTGTAGTCCTTCAGTATATGTATGTTGACATATGTTGCAATTCCAGCCATCATTGCCGCTCTCAGTTTGTATTGCGTCATCACTACGCGGATACTTGTTCATTATACTTTACCAGACGTGCCAAGAGTACATTTTAAAACTTTTAAAAATCCCTTGGGTACGGCCCTGAAGTCAATTAATGTACGACAAATAGTGGTCGATAAATATTAGGTATTGATTTTATAATATTGGGATTGGGTCTTGAGTATTGGGGGTTACCCCCAAAATATTGGTTGGGTATACCCAAGCCAAAATTTTTGTCCAACCTTGGTCAGTATGCCTTTCCTATAATCTTATTTAAAAAATGTCGGCTCTTTGACACGTCTGCTCTCCATGCTTATTGTTAATTTATTTAGAAGATTTTGAGCCCCAGGGGGCAACAAAGAACTTTGAATGTTTCTTGATATGTGCAAAGATGTTCCAAACCTATTGAGCCGTATCGTGCGCAAAGTCAGAGTTCGAGGGGTCGAAAGCCCTTGTGACCGGAGACTTCGCGGAGCGGAGACTCTATGATGTGGTGCTTTCAGATTGAGCACACCATTAATAGTTTTTGAGTTGTAAGCGTTTAAAATTTTTTTATGGATCATGAAAATTTTTTATAATTCACTAGCTGTTTAAGGTTAAAAAATTTTTTCAGGCACCTCCAAATAGAAATGTTTGCTACGTGTCTAGCTACAAAATACGATTGTAATTAACGAGAAATCTTGCAATATTCATTTTTCTGGATTACGATTCCATCTGTGACCTCTGGCACAGCCTGGCTCAACCTCTGTATATTATAAATAGCAGTGTTAGTTGAATATTAATGGTATAGAATTACAATCATAATTATCTCTGTTCTACAAAATGGATAAATAATTATATTCATCAGGACTGATAAAAAAATTCCATTCTATTTACTTTCTTTAATTATATTCATAAATTGTCCTTAATGACAACGGTTTTAAAAGCCTGAAACAATATGATTAACTTCCCGTATTTTCCTAAAATGCAATTTCCTTGATTTTATATTCTAGGAAAATTTATAATTTCTTAATGAAGAATTTCTCTCTAATTTAAGTGGTTCTTCTTATTATTTTAAAAGAAATTTATTGGGACGGTAACTTCGTTTCACATTCCATTTAAGCAAGGTATTTGGGAAATTTAAAAACTTCCACATTTGTTTAAATATAATATAGAAAGGGTTACAGTACACTGATTTTGTGGAGCACTGTATGATTGGTTTACTTTCTGCTTCTTAAATTGTAAAAATTCTGTGCCATGCATTTTGATTTTGTTATTGAATTTCTAAGATAAAGTTATTAATAATATTTTATAATTAATATTGACTTATTAGATTATCTAGTTAATCTATTTATACAATTTTCAACATTTTTCTTTTAAGACATACATTTTAAAAGCACCTTATGCATTGTATTTTTTTTCTCTTTTAAGTTAGATAATATTGTTATTTACAAAGACGCGGATGCAAAAATATTTTATAGAAGGGGTTCAGGGTTAAAAAATATGTATGCTAAGTGCATAATTTGGTACTAAAAAATTGTTTGTAATTTTCATTTGCACAATTTTAATGAATATCCTCCACTGGTAATAACAAAAGATCCGTTATAATAAAGACTACGATACTTTATAAACCTTGTAGTTTAAATTTCTACTGGTCTACAAGCCTATTATAAATATCATTTTTGCTCACTGGTCATAGATTATACTATATGCAAGTATTAAGTCATCAGCTTTAAAAACGCTGTCTGAGAAAACTACTGAAATAACTACTTGCAACATTAGGATTCATTTTACGTGTCTTTTATTATCAATAATGAGATTTTTATGCAATATCAAAGGTGCTTCTTGCATTATATTAAAAAATTATTGGTTAGATTTTCAAGTTTTCAATCTTCAGTCGCTTTCGGCGAGTTTCCTTTAGTAAAATGCCTTCGGAAAACTGCTTCAAGTGTAACTGCTGATGGTGAAACGTAGAGAAATTTCCTTTGACACTTTGCCAGCCAAAAATACTTACTTTTTCAATTTAAGAATTTGCAATGCAGTCTGTTGTGGAATCTTCAGTTAAGAGAAACCAATCAAGTTCGTCAGCTAAACTTCTGGCATTCGTTTACTTGCGAAAGTGTGCTCTGTATCAATAGTTGCTTGAAAGGAGTATAGCGAAGCCATCGAGGTCAATTTGAAAGCAACTACTGAATTCATTCTCAATTTCGGTTACTGTTTTGGTCTTCTCTTTATCATAATTGTTTAGAGCAGATGCAGCTTGTCACTGTGTAAATGTCTTTATTTGCAAAAAATATTCTATTCTTCTTTTCGGGGCTGAGAGTTGTAGCATGTTCCATAATTATAGGGAAATCCTTATTCATGTTTCATCCATTCGTATAACCAACTTCGATAAAAAGTGTTCTACTGGGATGCCTAATGTTGGAAGTGCCAGAAGCTTTCAATGTACTGTGTAGCGTGTGCTGCCTGCTGCGTCACTAGTAATTCCCTAGATCATCGAATAAAAACCACACTGAATAGTTGAGTTGAACCAATTAGTTTAATTTTAAGTATGACCATTTACATAAAATAGTGTTTAAGTTTTTGTAAAATAGGTTATCGCTGTTGGCAATTGGCAATATTGTTAAGGTTGTGATATGTCAAATTGGGCGTATTTTACATCTTTACTAGTAGAAACCTCACGTGCTATACTGACTCATTTCGACCCTTCCATTTGAAGTATTTTACCCAATTGCTATCAATTCTACTAAAATGTATGACCCACTAAGCGTTGCGTGTTAACAGCGACCCATCATATGTTACCATCTCTGTCCTTTTAAACCAGTGATTTACAGCTGACATATGTTTAATATTTATAAATAAGTGAGATAACACCTATAAACTTAATTTATTGCTATTCTTTATTGATATATAAGAATTCTGTTCAAATGAAGCCAAGTCACTTTCATGCTATTTTGTAGTAAAAGTTTCATATTAGTTAAGAACTGTGAATTTTATTTTTATTGATTACGCCATCTAGGGAATGTTTGTGATTAATTTACTAACGTGTCATCAATGTAATTTTTTGCAATTGAGAATGCATTTTACACTTTTTTATAAAGTTCTCATTGACTTCATTTTGTTTTTTTCGCTGTGATTACTTGACCTTTCAAAACAGTAAAATTGCCTAAAAATAGTCTTCATGGAAAATCGACCTAAAAATCAACCTTAACATTTTCAAGTCTATTGTGAGATTTGGAAATCATGAGATATGGCATGGCGCACTGTAACTACAGTGGTCCATGGATATGGACACAACTATTGGTGAGTTTGCTCGAACGCATGGTGGAAAATTGGTATTAAACTGTATTGCTGTGGCTGAAGTACTTGAACAGATTTATGCTCAAATCCATTGGGAACGAACATGAAAGAGGAGGCAATTCTCTATCCTGTGGTGCCCTCCGATTTTGGATATTTTTATTAGTTCATGAGTTATAAGTGCTCAAATATATTCCAAGAAACCAAATATTTAAAAAATTCCTGGGCAGTTTAAGGTTAAAAATAAAAAATAACTCACTCGCTGAGGCTCTTTTTTTGCGCCGTGCTCTCACATTCACTGAAGGCGCATAGGCTCAATTATTAATTTAGGAGATGATAAACATCAAGTCGTTTGTTATTGAAGTTTGCAACACTTTTGCATTAGTAGACAAGGGTTTCCCACGCGGCAATAAACAGGCCCATAATTATTAATTCGCAGAGCTTCCTTTGAAGGCAAACGGAAGCATATAAAACGTTTTTAGTACAGATTTTAAAAATCAGTGTGAACTTCAACCTAAAGAAATAATATACGCATTTTCGTCAGAATTGACCTAATCGACTAAATCGATTTATGATCACTCTATTTATTGATAACTTGTTAGAAGTGTAAAAATGTCAGATGCGCGTTTTCATGCTCTGCGCTTTTGCTTTTTGCTTTGAAGAATTAAAATCAGTTAATATATTACAAACTCATTTTGAATGTAAATAGTAATATAAGCATGTTACTAAAAGCTAAAAGGCCTTGATTTGTCATTTCCCATGTGATAGACACCTTTGTCATAGAATTCACTATGAGGTCATAGATGCATTTATGGCTTGTACTATTTTTGAATTCTGAGTTACTTAGCTTTTCTTGTGAAACCAATTACTCGTTTTAGTAAATTATGGACTTTTTTGAGAAGGACATTTATTTTTAAAACGTTTTAATTATTTTTACTGAAGCAAAAAAGACTAAATTGGTTATATTTTGGAAAAAGTATTACACTAGAGACCCTGTTTAAATATATTTTGTATAGCCCATGGGTTGGGTCATATTTATTTCTAAATGTTTGGGGTGGGTAAATGGGTTAAGCTATACAAAATAACAAACATATATGAATCGGTTAAGTCAATATTTCAAAGCAATATGGGTCATGATGTGTCATTGAAAAACATGTATACAGATTTGCAAGAGACTTATATATTGTTTATGTTATTTTCATAAATTTCAATAACATTTACTTTGTAGTATTTTTTGTCTATTTTTACCTATGATTCATTTTGTATGTCGTTCTTTTCAAACGCGTTAATGTATATTGGTTGAGGCAAAAACCTGTAGAGGTATTAAAACTCTAGTTGGGTTATATTTGGCTCAGTATTGGGTTGGATCAAACTTATTAAGAGTTCGAATGAACTTGGGTTGGGTTCGATCAAAATTTTCAAGTTTAATTTTGGATTGGTTTGGATTGGGTCAAAATTCATTATCTTGACATATTTACAGCCCTGGTTGGAACATTATGAGATAATGTTACAAAGACGACACAATTTTGCAGATAAGGCAGTGTAGGAGACAATGCACAAATTGAGCAGCAGCTTGAAACTATCTTCTTTAAGTGTTAGAAGCCAGATAAAAAATGGCAAGTATTTCAGGTTGTCGTTATGGGGTTAAAAAAAGCTGGACCAAGTATGTAGGGTGGTTGGTAGTAAATGATTTCACCTTTGGTTGGACAGAGTTAGAACCGTTACAATCTACACAGGCAGAATTGTAGACAATGGTGTGTTTCTAATATGTTTGAAGTGAGGCCAAATAAAGAAGTTCATTAGCGACACTGGAACCGATGTATTAAATGCAGATAAGAAAAAATTTAACAGTAGTTCGAAGTCAAGATCTGTGCTGGGTGTCATTCGCAATCTCAAAGTAACGTAGAAAGACATCATCGTGCAATAATGAGGAATTGAGGACAAAGTAATTTGAAGATAGGATAGCTAGGGCAATTTTCATTCTAGATTTTAATTTTTACCATATTTTAATATCTATAAAGACGGAAACGTACAGCATCAATATTCACGAAAGTTTATACATTAAGCTGAACAGATACAAAACGAAATAAAAAAATACGTATAAAATTGCTATACTCCAATTGGGTATAATTTGCAATATTCTTAACTTTAAAATCTTGGGCAACCCCAGGGATCCGCGCATGGTCTCTCTATGTTTTCACACAGAGTTACAGATCTTAGTCGTATTCAAACTTATTAATTTTGTTCGTAACCCTGCTGTTACATTAAATCGCTTTTGTCTCGCTTTGCCGCAATGATGGCTTAGATTTTATATATAACAACAATAGACCGAAATCATCAACAAAAATTTCAGCCCGCAAGCGTTTTTTTTAAGTTGGGAATATGTAACAATGGAACCACCAATTAGAAATTATTTTGATTGAGGTTGGTGGGATATAAGATTAGGATTAGGCTTTAATTTTATATATACCAATAGATAATGGTTTTTAAATTTTAGAAATACCTGAAAATCCAGACAACATTTGGATAAGGATAATAGAACCTCTTCTGTATATTTTGATGACTCTGTGCATTATTATTAGCAGTTTCACAACAATACTTGTAGTAAAGCGATCACCTCTTCTTCAGAGTTTCCCCGGTTTCATGATGGTCGTAATTGCCTGTTGTGATGTTCTCTTCGGACTTGTAATGATGGGTGGAGTAAGTCTAGTTTACTTTGGTTTAGATTAATTAGATTAGTATAGATTTTTAACTTTCAAATCTCTTTCATTACTTATATTTTCTATGCACATTGTACACCCCAAACTAAAAAACTAAATTCTTCAATTCATGAACTTCAAATTAAATAATTGCTGCAGTTTGCGTACCAACAGTGTTGTGAATATTTCAATATCTTAATTTCATTCCATTTATTAATTATAAAATTTGTTATTTTATTAAAGTTCTAAGGGTAACAATATTGTTGTTCCTATTAGTTGCAGAAAATGTGAATAAGAATGGCTTTGGATCGCCACACAGATTATCATCTTAGTTATCAAACCCATTGCCATGTCTCCTTCTCCGAATTCTAAATTGAAGAGCCCACTCATATTTCGTAGAAAAAAATGTCTTCCTGAATTGTTCTGCAATTTAGTTGGAGCTCAGAAACTATTTCGCATCCCTGTTATATTTTTAGTGATTATATTTGCTAAGATGAAATATTGTCAGTAATTTCGAATCAAGTATTTATGATTGTATAATAACCTTTAATTTATTGTATCTTAACATTTAGATATTACCATCAATAATACGAGATTTTGAGTACCCAGACTTGATGAATGATGTGTTGGCAACTCTGTTTCCAATCGCACAGAACGTCACTACAATGACTCTAATGTCTTCAGCATTAGATAGACTTATATCAATCGTGTTTCCATTTCGGTATCAATCTTTGATCACACTCCGTCGAACAGCAACAGTCGTTCTTAGTATGGGGCTTATTGGGTTGATTTTACCAGGTATTGTTGATTTCAAGTTATTTTAAAATAAAATTTAACTAATACTAAAAATCTTGCACCCCAACAGAATTTTATTAAATTGCGCGACAACCTTTGACTTTGCGAATGGCACGACTGGACGGGACTCACACAGATATTCTTCAAAAAACAAAATATTTCAGATAAGTTTTTGTTCCTATTGGAATTAGACCACCTCACTATCTGAACACTAGGCATGGAAATAGAGAGAAATCATGATCCAATAGCTAACATAAAAAAGCTTTGTACTGCGTATTGCTGCAACCGGTCAGAAATGTTCGCTGGTAACCGGCAACTGGTTGAGTTAACCACTCGCCATGTATCTACCATTTAACCGGTGACCGGTAAAATTTTTCAGTACTATAGTACGCCATGGTACATGGAAACTGTAAACTAAACACATTGGTTTACAAAATTAACTTCATTGCAGTTTTATATATTTTTAATTATTAATTATATTATAGTAGCCTGTTTGTAAATATATGTTAGTTGTTATTGCCTCAAAATTTTACGCTTGCCTTGCATCGGGGGCTTTTCCACTTCTCAATTTTAATATAGAGCATATATTTAATTTATAGTGCATCTTGTAATTTGATTTGTTTTAGCAATCTATGCTTTTACAGATCACGGTAGTCCGTACTACGATTATCTGGTTTACATGAACTTTTACTTTTCCAGCTCAAGTGGATTATTCTGGGCGACGTTTATTTTCATGTTTGTTATACCAGGTGTTGTAATTGCTATTTGTTACACTATCATCATTTGCATTGTCGTTGAAAAACGTTCGCAAATTCATAAACAAGATCGACGAAGTGGATCTAGAAGATCATCATTGGCACATGGTTTGTTTATTTTTTAACTATGAATAACCTTGAAAAGAAAAAATGCTTTTACGAATTTGAACTTGTCAGTTACGTCATTGGTATTTACAATTTATAATGATATAAATGTTTAAATGCATCTTAGTAAATAATGTTATTTGCATATTTTGGATAAACTTTATTTCATGGTTATTTTTAATAGAAATTCTTTAATTAGTACTTCAAATTGGTTAGAATTCTACACAACGCATGCTGTGAGTTTTAGAATATATATTTAGTTTGTTTGCAGAAGTGCAAGAATGTTAATGAACTTGCATAGGAATAAAAAAATTGATCGATGACTTGTTGCACGCAATGAAGGACTATGATAATGGGGGTAATCAAGGGCGTACGCAGGATCTTCTGTTGGGGGCATCTCAATTGGGAGCAAGTGAGCTATCAAAAGCGCGACATTTTTGAAAATATTGAAAAAATAGACACTAAAAATATCCAATGTTGACAAAAGACCAATTAAAATAACTTTACGTTAAAATTTGTTAATGTTTTATCAGTTAATCTTCAGATAAGGTTTATTTTCTTTTGATTTTTCTAGTGATGTCATATTAGTTATTAATATTTTTCTGAAATTTTTAATGACTTTGTCCTCTGGCTTTGCTCACGGTGCGCCTTTACGGGACTCACACAGATTGTCTTCAAAATCCCACTGGGATTAGACCGCCTCACCCTCTGAACACTAGGTATGGAAATATTTTGAATATTGTTGAAAAATTCCGATTTCTCAGTGTAAAAAAAAATATTTACATGTTTTAGCACATATCTTCATCATTGCATGAGTGGCCCAACTCCATAGATGTGTCAATGTAAAAGGCTTTCAATATTTTTTAACAGGCTTGATTAAAATTGTTCACAAATCCGGAAAAAAATCGATTTGTTACTTAAAAGTATCACTGGTGGAAATAGGGTTGGCGAATTTAAAACAAAATCGATTAGATTTCATAAAAAAGGAATTTGAAAAGCAAAAATGTACTGTTAACAATTACAGGTAGCTCATACTTTTACTGTCAGGCAAATAGACAGCAAAATGGTCTCAAATGCAGAAAAAGTGATCGTGAGACATCAGCTTAAGAATATGTAGCAATTTGTTTATTAGTTTTTTGGTGCTTGTTGTTGTGCTTAAAGTTGATTATTTTAGGTATACAATTTCTAAATCATATAAAGGCATGCAAAATGCTTTTTGTTGTTACATTCTTATACTGCGTTGGATTTATTCCATACCATGCGCTGGATGCTTACATGATGGTTACAGCGGTAATGGTAAACATCTATCTTTATAAAATCTGCACTTGGGTTATTTTCATACGGCCATGTTTCACAATCATCGTTTTTTATAAAATGGATGCATATTTTAAAAAGGGAGTAAAAAGGGTAAGTAAATCACATTTTCAACACAGAGGAATATTTTGGGCCTTTGTTTAGCACATCAAGCAAAACATTTAGCTTTTCACCTAAGGTTTTTGTGGAATTATATACACATCTTCTGTTGCTTAGGAAACAAATTTATTTTTTTAACAATGTACATCCTAACACTAAAATCCTAATGAATTTATTAAAAATTTAAAAAAATATTAATTTGTGTCATGTTAAATACATGTGTATTTATTATATAATATAAATATTAGGTTATTTTATTCTTGATATTTTTAAAGAGTTAAAAATATATTTTAGCTATTTAAATTTTCGAGGAAATCTGAAAGATACAACAATGTTACTTGGACACAGACTTGTCGTACCAATTCACTTCCAGACAATAGACGCATCAGCTTTGGAAACACATCTCCCCGTGATTCCATAACGTAGTAAATGTGTAGATGCCGCATGAATTGTTCAATTTTGAAAATAAATAGCAACATGTATAGTAGAATATAGATTTTTTCTAACTTTTTCAAATGATTTTTATTACGGACAGGGCTTGAGCGGCCCGAGATTTTTAGCCCATTGCCATCCCAGAACAACTATGCCCAATAAACAAGTCCCAATATTTTTAAAAGTTCTTACACTTGCTTTTTCATTTAGACGATTTTTTGTGTTAAGAAAAAGTTTCAAGGTTAGCGTTGATATTGATTTGATTTGATTTGATGTGGATTTTCATATCAATTGACTTCAATTTAATTTGAGTTGATTTAGAAATCTTGAAAATATGCTTCACAGTTGTAAAATACAATTTAGTCTCTGCTTTAATTTCTCTTTATCTTACTATAGTTTTGATGGTGATGACTCCAAAATCAGTAGTAATATTTGTAGACAAGTTTTGCACCAATCAAATCAGGTTGATCAAGTTATTGACTTTATAAGCAAATTAATAGATTTTGAGAAAAATATATTGTTAACAAGAGGTGTAAATGGGCTGGGTTTCGTGAAAAATTTAAGGCCCTATTTCTTTGAACATATTTAATGGATTGCTTTTAAAGGGATAATAAATGCTGAGTTCATAAATACTAATTTTCGAAGTTAAATAGTGTAACAATGTTTTCGAATGCCAAAAATTGTTTGAAAAATTTATTTTAGTACTTTTTAGATTATTGATAGTGAAAACTTTTTATTGATATGGATTTTCACATTAATTGATTTCAATTTGATTTGAGTTGATTTAGAAATCTTGAAAATATGCTTAACAGTTGTAAAATACAATGTACCCTCTGCCTTAAATTATCCTTAGAATACGTGGGTCTAATAGTGATAGTTCCAAAACCAATAGTAATATTTGTATACTGAGTGTATGTGTAACAAAATTATTATATAATGGAGGTTATTACGCACAGAAATGACTTTTTGATGTCAACATCAATTATACTACATGGTTTGGCTACAATATATTTCTTACGTACTTCAAGGAAACTCACAAACTTTATGCAGCTAATGTGAACAAATGAAGCACACAGTTCACTAATATTTACCTATCATGCACCGTTTTGTTAATATGGCTAGTTCGACTTTCATTGCTTTTATAAAAATTTTACACTACCATGATTCGAATTAGATGATTAGTAACTTAAAGCGACCTGATCTGCAAATTTACTACTCCCCAAACCCGACAACGCATTAATTAGATGATGGCGTATACACGAATCAGAAAATTTAACCAAATGATGCTAAATACACGCGTAATTCAAAACAGTAAAAACAGATTATCCTTTTGAAATATTATAGTGACAGTTCATAACTCATCAAAGATGAGACGCAATTCAAATTGTATTGGAAACAAAAACTACTAAATTCCCCTTCAAGGATTTTAAACCCCTTGTTTTTGCGCTGGATGCACAAGACTCCAAGTAATATTATTCATATCTATTAAACTATGATGTTTAGGATTGTTAATTAAGGATATTTTTTCTAAATTTGTGCTTAATTTTTTTGCTATATTTATATAATTACTTTGTTATTTTAATGTTAGGGCTTCAAGAAGTTCCACATTCCAAACTTGGGGGCCTCAATTTGTTTAAGTTTGTTTATGATTAGATTTATTTCTATTTTTAGAGAATAAGAAAATTTATTGCTGATTGAATAAAAAAATTTGTGTACATTACTTTCATTTTATTGCATATAATATGGATAATGTGCTGTGTAATTTTTTCTACCGCACATGCCAGGTGTGATGTATGAAATACTCATTGACCAGCATGCCTAAGTCAAAGATTATGTGTGTTACATTGGAAAACTTAAGGTTGGTTAATTGTACGCATGGACTTCTCAATTTCAAGCTAGATTTGACAATATCTTTCAAATGGGTTTATATAAAACAGGTGTTTGCAGCTTTTGTTTTAATTTAAATATGAATTATCAAATTTAGATATTATTTACTATCTGGATAAGCGAATTCTTTAAGATATAGAAGTCTATATGAAGTACTGCTTTTGAGCTCCGAGAAAATAAAAAGCATAAGAAAATTCAGCTTGTTTTTTGCATATAGGGAAAATGCATATCCCATTCCCCTTTTGGATCTGACACTGGTAACTATGCAAAATAAAATATTGAAAAAATGCCAATTCAAAAGTTATAATGGATATTAATTAATTCTTGCTTAATAAGAAAAGCAATGGCTTTACTACTGTACAAGAAATTCATCACAACGGCGAAACAATTAAAAATGCTAAAGATATTTGACCAACTCTTAATTAAGTATTTAAAAATATAGGCAACTATGACGGAGAAAACATAAATTATAACTACGATGCAAGATTCGCAACATTTGCAGCAAAATTTTGTTTTCGGTATGTAACAAATTATGAGGTTTCAAAAGCATTGTCAAAATGGAAAAATATATCTAGAGATCAATAAAAAAACTGTAGCCGATTTAATTACTAATCCTCTCTGTGATATGCTGAATGTATTAGATATTCTATTTCCCCAGACCAATTAATCCTAGCCAACATTACACCTCTTTATGAAAAAGGCGATTGAAATGTATGCTCTAATTATTACTCTATTTCTCTAACATCACCTATTAGTAAAATTTTTGAGAAGCTGCTCACTGATCAAATCAATGAAGATTTCATAAGTGTAACACACTATGGATTTCGAAAAGGAATATCTACAAATGATGCACTGATTTACCAACTGAAAAATGGGAAAAGATATTGATTACAATAAATAATGTGCTATAGCATATCTTCATTTATATAAAGCATTTGACTCTCAACCATAAAATTCTTTTTAAAATTTAAAAGTTAAATTTTTCAGCTAGTAGAATCGACTTTATCTCAAGTTATTTATACAAAGGAAAGCAAGCGGTAAAATTTCATAACCATTTCTCAGATTGGATTTCATTAGAAAAAGGACGATCTTGGGCCCTCTGCTATTTAATATTTACGTAAATATGAACAATAAAAGACTGCAAAAACCGCCGCCAAATATAAACAGTTAAAATTTGAAAATAGCTAGAGACGATTCAAACCAGTCTGAAAATTTAATGGGATCTGAGTTAAGCCAATACCAATCTCGAGATGTTTACACAAAGATCAATCAATTACTTTTTTGAGAAATCTTGCAAACGAACAAGGGTGCAAATAATACCTCCTTTTGGGAGGAAGAAATAATTTGATAATGTGTAAAACATGACTTCAAAAAGAGAAAAATGAACAGCTGTTCTGCAAGAAACCTAACATTTAATTAAGGGCATTTATTATTCATGACTAAATTTTTTTGCAAAAATAGCGTAGTTTTCATCACTTCATTAGATTTTTCCAAAAAATTTCTTGGCTGAATGATTTCATAAATTCTAGCATAATTCTGTTGTTCCTAGCAAACTTTACCTTGTTAACAGCTACAGCTTATCTGTGTATTATTGAGGAAGGACTAAACGGATTTAAAATTTTACTTTGGGTTTCCTTTGTTTTTTTTTGCATGGAAGCTTGGTACATCTCGAAATTGTGTAGTAACGATTTTCAATATAATTGTTATCGAATGTATAATTTATTACAGTTTCTCCTTTTTACCTCAAGGCTAAATTCGACAAATTATCATTGACAAAGCGTCTTAGGAACTTTTAGAAAGTCATTACATCTTTGATGATGTCACCATGGTATTTGGAATGCGAAATGTTTTTCGCATTGAGCTATGTGATATATTTTTCTTGATAAAATTAAACCATTAATGATGGCAAATGTATAGCAATTCAGCGCTTGAACGTAAAACATAACTGCCAAGTATGTAACTATAATTCTTCAACGTATTTGCAGATGTATATAAAAAACAAAAGCTCAAATTCCATTGCAACATCACATTACTAAAAATAGTTCGGCAAGTAAAGTTTTGCCTATATGCATTTAAATTCAAAAATTAGCGTGACAGGCTTGAATTAAACTTTGTGACGTTATCAAACACGTAATTACCTCCTGGAATTTCCTAAAACATTTTATCAATCATATTTTGATGATTTCGTCTCTAATTGTTAGAAATAATGCAAAATGAAAAATCATTTGTTTGGCAACAGATGATGTCCCCTAGTACTGCAATTTTGGGGGAAACTTCGTTTTTGAGAGGAATCAAAAATTCAGCCGATTTGAAAAACTGCACTACATAAGGTTGCTCAAACGCACTTTCTTAATTATTACCAAAATACGGACAACCCTAATATACAGAGTGCGGTAGTTAAACCTCCTTTTTTATATTCAAAAAATGGAAACAAACAATATTTAATGTTATAAAAATACTACATCTTATTTTAGTTTTGGTAGTTAGGGTGTTAACCCTAATCGCACTGCGTGAGGTAGATTCGCCCCCATGTCGTTTTTTGTCTAACTTCGCTTGTAATTAATATCTTTAAATGATATTTATCTGAGCTTAAAACTATCTGGGAACAAGATAAAGTTAAAGTGGAATACTTTGTTAACCAGCCTGGGTCAAGGGGGTTTAAAATTTTTATTCTAGAAAAAATTCAAAAGCGGTTCGGTGCAACATGGATTTAATAGTCAATATTTTGTTAGATATCGATATATTTATACAATAAAATTCATTGAGTCAATTTTTCAGGGTCAGGGCTGAGAAAAATTGTTAGGGTGAAAACCGTAGCAATAAAATATTGGCAACAAAATAGTTTATCTTACAAAACAAGGTCTTAGAAGGCCTCAATGTTGAAAATCAGTGTCACACCTGCATTCAGGGAGGGGCCAGAGTGTCAAGCCTAAAATAAGAAAAATTTGAAATTTTCATTTGGTGTTTTAAATTTTCCTTAAGCAAAAGTATATCTCGGTTAAAGCATGGCTAGGATACAAATTCAAGTAGTACTTTATCCCTAGCCTGGACTTATTGTATATATTGTTTTATTGTATTGTATGTATTCGCATGTTTGTATGTTTGATGAACCTATTCAGATAAATTACCAGTTCCTAATTGTTAATATTTATCTGAATGTCTTATCTTAATACAGTAAAACAATAGCTAAATATGATTACAGACCTTAAAGACTGACTTAAATTACTAGATGGCTGAAAATGGCAACCCCTTTGTTTGAGGAAATAGGTGAATTTTTGATACTTTGAACTTGAAAGTGACCTTAATTTATTTTATTATGTTACGTATTTGATTTTTAAAATATAAATAAACATTCATTTATTTTTAGAAATGTCAGTTTATGCAAAATTATGAAAATGTCTGTCGTGATTACGTAATACTGGTAGACCTTGAGCGTATTTTTTTGTTTTCCTATTACATTTAGTTATGTCGTCATTGGCAATTATATAATTTACATAATTTCTAATTCGGGACAGAAAACACTGGCGTTATTTTACTTTAAGGGATCCAGTTCAAAGACGTCATGAAATGGGCATTAAACTCTAACCTTAACCCTAGTCCCACACCCTAACTATTGCAATTCAATTGAAATTCATCATGTTGATTAATTTTGTGCAAAATTTTTAAGTTTTGGGTAAGGGAGTGGGGTTAGGGTTAG
>CABFPE010000299.1:478860-492233 GCA_900660155.1 Hofstenia miamia
TTTTGGGTAAGGGAGTGGGGTTAGGGTTAGAGTAATTATTATTTCAGACGTCAATTGAACTGGGTCCCCTAAAGAAATATAACGCCAAAACACTTTCAAAATGCATTTTTTGTAATATCGTTGCCTGTCTTGAAAATCATTCAAAGTCAAAGTTTTGGTTGTAAAATATGTATTCAATTAGTTTTATCTATATATTAAAATAAATTCAGGCGTACATTACAGATATCTTACTTTGTTTATTACAAAAAATTCTGTAAGGAAACAAAACTACTAGAAAATATATAGAAGTGAAATATTTATTTTAATTTAAAATTATGTGCATGTTGTATTGTCGTTTGACATAAACTTAGACTTAAAGTCAAACAATAAAGAAGACATTAAAATCTAAATTATATTTCAAAATAAAATACAAAGATATATTTACAAAACATTAACTTATTTAAAAGTCGTTGATATTTGGTTCCGTACCTTATCCCTTCGGGCTCTAGCGTTCTTGAACCAGATTTGAACAGATCTTCTTGAGACTTGTATTTGATCAGCAATTCTGCTGTATTCTTGAACGCTTAACTTTGGACTTTTCGTAAACGCTTCCTCTAGAATTCTTATTTGTTCTTCTCCATATAATGTCCTATGTGCAATGGGCTTCTTGGGCCTCTTTGTAAAATTACAGTTGATGCAGAATATTTTCCCATTAATGAACTTAATCCTATTTCCCGTATGAAATTTACGCGTACAATTGTCGCAGCTGAAGCAGCCGGTATGGAATGTAGAATTTTTAACTTTTTGAACAATATCATTTTGTTCTAGAGTCAAATTACATTTTGAGCATTTAGTAAAAACCGCATCATAATGAATTTTGCAGTAAATGCGATTCTGTTTAACGAAACACGAAATCTCGTTGGATAGTGAGACATTGCACTCACTACATGTCAGACAGCATTTATGATAATATTGCCCATTGACATGGAGTAGAACATATTCTTCGATAGTGATTTTGCAAGATGAGCAAATGACTTTAGTAGGTCGATGATAGTATACAGACATGAATTCCATTTTTGAAATGAAGAATCTTATTTATACAGGGCAAGTTCTGATCCGCTCAACGTGGGACCGCTGCTGTTGTTCTCAATAATCAAGCAGCGTTGATTTCTCGGCGGAGGGCCCTCCACATGTCGCAAAATCACGTCGTGAAATTATCGGCAGTGCCACCAATTAACGGCTGGCATGGACATCGTGCTGTAAGCAGCCAAGTAGGTCCCTCATCCAGCGATGGAAATGGCACCCTCAATAGGACACCGCGGCAGGTCCGATACCCAAGTTGCCCTCATGTGAATACCGGCTTTGACCAGTCCTCGTATTATAAAGTACAGGTTTTGACCGCTTTACTGGTTTCACCGTATTTATAGACATAATTCTCGGTTGTGACTAGCATTACTACTCCTGGTCAAAACGTTATTCTGAAACAAGGTCCCCTTAAAAATTGTTTATAGTAGGTCTTGATTGAGCGCATACAAGTTTAAGTTATCGGATTAACGCTAAATATCTCATGTTAATTTAAAGGTACAAATCAAAAAATTACCCAATGCTTTTATTGTTGTAAATTTAAATAACATGTTTTGCTTGAATATTGGTAAACTTATGTAAATAAATATTCCACGATAGATTTTAGTAATTAATGACTCGCTGTGATTACCTCCAAACATCGATCGTGATGATTTTGAAACACAATTTTCGGAAATCAAAATAATCTTGTCGCACAACTGTACAGTGTACATAAGTAAGCTTTTTGAAAATTGCAGTGTGCTTACAATCACATTTAAGTAAATATAATTATCATTATGTGAACTCCTGGTAAATGACAAAAATAGATTTTCATAATAATAATAATAATAATAATATCATTTAATTTCCTGTAGTGCCGAAGCACTAAATAGGAAAATTAAAGACACTAAACAAAATCAGGAATCACGTCATATGTAATATATTTCGCCGCAGCAAATCGGAATGACTTTTTCATTAATTGCAACTGGTAGTCGTCCAAATCGAGTACTTCTGTTGGATCTATAGTGTCGTTATGTAACTGACCATGGAGTGGGTGTGTTGAATCTTTAAAAATTCTGGAGACAGTAGCTTAAACCTGTCTTTTGAAAGCAAGATTAATTGCATCAGATAACGCTCCTCTATCAATATTCGCTTTTCGTACAAACAGCTTTAAGGGTTTGGAGATAATTTTCCAAAGAACGTATTAATTTGTTAACTTTACCGGGGATTGCGCGTAGTCCATGACTTTACGAAGCCAAAATTCATTTGAAGAACAATTTTGTGAAAGCATCTCAGCAACTTCAAAACTAATGTCATGTAATAATCATCATTGCAGTAATTAAATATCGTTCAAAACTACATAAGTCCACATACTGTAGTAGTACAAGCGGTATAAACTAGACTAAACAACTGTTCATCCATATTCAATTTTTAAATATCAGACCCACCTACGTAGGTAAAGAAAGTTGCACCAGTCTTATGATTATTATTATTTAGGCCATTTTGATTTTTCTCTGCTTTAACAGCAGAAAAATGCAAAATTAACATTGTTCAAATCAAGACAGTCATAACGCCAAATGCCGAGTAAAGCCACAGTTACTACAAAGATTCAAGTGAGTAGGTCCGTACATTCCTCTACGACCACTACGGCGACCGTTACTGATAAAAATTTTTTCGATTGCGACTAGATTAAAATGAATTCGGAATCCTAAATCGAATTAAATAGTTGTCTTCCTTAAGCTGACTTAACGGTCTGCTGACATTGCGAATCACTCAAAAAGGTCGGTTCACATTTTAGTTAAGTACCATGTCCAATGCCCTTACCGCCAAACTCAAGTGTAGTGCTAATTCTTTATATAGCAGCTTTAACCTCTTTCAATTCCAGCTCAGATGAGGCCAAAATACTACGCAGTTCAGCTGCTAGTACTGCATCGCTTAATTTCATGTCATGGTGTTTCATTTTGTTCACGATGTGTTCACACTAGAGAATAAAATCACGAATTTTGTGAATATTACGTACATTAATCTAGTTCAGCAACCAGGCTCGTCTATAATTGATTTATAGATAAAGAGTGACTTACGTCTTTGGCAGTTCCCTTTAACTGCAATATAATAAGGGGATCACACTTCTTTTTCTCCACATCCGTTGCAATGTTCGACACCTCTCTTCCATTTTGCATAATCATTGATTTGAGGATCAAACGAAGGTGGCGTTTTCAAAGTCGATGACATCGGTTAATTTCTTGTACGATCGTTTACATCTAATTTAAAATATAACGCTTAAAACAAATTATAACTAGACTGTTAGCAGGTTGTTTGTAGCATGCGAAGTAATCTAGGCTAATTAAAGTTCACCGGCTCATTAGATTAAGCTAATAACTGAAGCTCGAAAGAAAAGTGTAGCATAAAATTTAAATGTGAAAATTTTGGTAAATTTATTTATTGAAAAAATGAACTCACACATAATATGCTGCTGAAAGCATTAGTATGTAATGAGATAAACTAAGTGGATGAGAAATTGCTTTAAATATATAACAATTATATAGCTGTTTACAAACATTAAATCCAGTGTATTTCCACAGATGTTTTGGAAAATCGACTATCTGCAACTTATACGTATTTAGTGAGTAAATAATAATTGCAGCATCATCATCATTCATTGAAGGTAAATTAAAGATCACCAAAACAAATATAGGATAATCTGAAAGTGTAGATATACTGTAGAATGTACTCATAATCAAATTATTCTAAAATATTTTTTAATGTGATATTGTGTTTGCTACTTTGTGGAGGTATATAAATACAAATTAGCAATCATTTGAAGTGAGTGAGAGATACAATTGTATATTCAGACAAAATACATTACCTTTTGGAAAATCAATTACTACAAAATTGAAAAAGGTTTTTCCAGCTATGAGACAGCCTCCATGAGCATATTCCTTTGACAGGATAGAATTTTTAAGATGTAAATCATCTTGATTTTCTGCAGTAAACTATATCTCGGTAATGCATAAGTTGTCTGGATTGTGCGTTAATATTCTTTTTTTCTAATGATAATTACTTCTTGTGTTAGTGTAATGGAATGTTAATTTATATAGGGTATTTTAGTCAATCAATAGAAATACGATTATTATCAAAGTAAAGTTTGAGGTTATGAATCCATATTCTAGATTTATCAATTCCTTCTTCATGAACTAATCCGGAGGGTTTAGTTAGAATCTTCTTTTCAATTTGTCTATCAGCAGAGATATGTATATGTATATCTATTTCTGTCTGAAACCTTTGTGATGAGAGAGTTTCGTTTAGCCATGCAGCTGATATCCTGGAAGGTTCAGGTTGTCACTATTATTTAGATCAATGTGCAACATTGCTAAAATTATCATATCATCATTAATGTCAACCTTCACGATTTTGGAAATGAGGTTTGAATAGAGGTTTGAAAGAGAGAAAGAGCTCCACATCTCTAGAAACGCAAATAAAAAATTTCTGCATGGACCTGTGTAGCCTTTCTGAAGTTCAGGGAATTACTTGCATGGGGTTTCATGTTTTTCGTTTTGCTTCAGAGTATGCATGAAGTTTGGCATGATTTCACTTATTCAATGTTATTTCCTCTGAGGGCATTTAAAATTATGAAGAAATTTGTTCTGAAATATAAAAAAACCTACAAGACTTTCAATTCTGACCTCAAAAATGTAGTTACAATTCATAAAAAGATTTAGTAAAAATTGAATATTTGGCTCTAGTCTTCAATTCTTAAAAATGCAACACATTGTTACTTAGATTTCTACTTCCTCTAGAAAGTTTTTAATTTCCATCCAAAAAATAATTATTTTGACTTACGTAAATGTCCAAGTAAACCATTTATAAATATCGAATTTCATAAACTACTTAATGAAAAAAAGTTCTGAAAAATCTTTCAAGTTTTCAAATCTGAATATAACCATCGTCAATATAAGAAAGCTCGAAAAAATTAAATATTGGTTTCCATTGTGCATATAATTAATATTTCATGGCTGAATTTAATTTGTGTACATCTCACATGACAAAATTGCAAAAATTTTAAATTCAAAAAAATCATAGTCAAATAGAAAAAGTTTATCTCAATGTTAACCGTGTAACTAACTTATGCGAAGGAAGGAACGCTTTCAATCATACCTTTAATAAATGATAACTTTTTTTGAAGGAGGATATCTTTGAACAATAGCATAAATATCAATATTACAAAAAATTTGAATTTAAATTTGTCACTGGAAAGGAACTTCTAAGGCTACGGTGAAAGTGGCGTACACATAATGTTATGGTTAGACTATGTGATTATAATTGCAATGCAGTTTAACCACTTGTGCTACTAAACTTATAATGTAACCGAAGCCTAAAAGCTATATTGAAATTGAAAAAATAAATCTAGTGAACTATGACTATGCGCCATCTGTATTTGGTTTATGAATGAAAATGATGAAATAGTGTCAAATCCACTTTGTTACATTTGAATAAATTTATCCTAATTTGTACATATCCCGCTCATCTTAAACTAGCCAGCACTACACACCTCTGTTTCTAAAAAAGTTATTGTGAAAATGATCACAACTATCGTCCTATTTCTATTATATCTTCAATTACCAAAGTTTTTGAGAAGCTGCTTGCTGATCCATTTAATGCATGTCTTTCTAAATCAATTCTCAACCAAAGTAAACGTCACAATTACAAAACTAAAAACTATTATATTTCGAAACTGTTGAGAAATTCATGTTTCTGAAAATTAATGGAACATTAATGAAAATAAATTGCTTATATCTAATATTTCAGCGCTTGGTTGAGTTGGGTTCAAAATGCTAACAATTTTATATGAATCGGGTCGGGTTGTACCAGAATTTAAACAATTTTACTATAGAATGGACTTCATTGACTTCATGACTTTTCAATGGTTGAAGCAAATCCACAAGAAACTTGCAAAATTCTTATTTTTCAAAATCACAATTTTCAAAATTGACTATGGCATACACTTAGGGTACCAGAAAAATTCTAAAAAATTACTTTATAACTCTGAAGTATAATTATGAATTATCAAGGAAAATAATTATTTTTTTTCATTTCAATTGATATATGCAATATTATAATGGAAGAACATATATTTTTCGATGCTACTCTTCACCTAATGTTGTTATGTTACAAGACCTTTTCGCAACATGCTAAAACATCTTTCAACAGACAGTGATCTTAAGCATGAATTTTGTAGAGTGCATAAATTTAGGGTATCTTTTATTGGTTAAGAAAGATAATGCCCAATATCATATGAATCACTTCCAAAATAATTAAGAATTTACCAAAACATCGTGCACAACACAGTTGTTTTAAAATTTGCACTTTCCGCCTTTCTAATATAGAAATTAAACATTGATATGATTGGGTAATTTGTATCAATCAGGGATCCAACATGATTAATCGTCAACGCGATTAATCGAGATTAATCGGATGGATTAATCTATCGTGCTGGTCAAGTAGATTAGATTAATCGTAAACGGCGTGCTCGATTAATCTAGATTATTCTAATTAAGTTGATGCTTATTCATTCAGTTACGTGTTGTCATTTTCGGTTTGATCTTATCTATGGCCACTATTCTTGTCTCATATGTTTTAAAAAAGAAAACCTTAACACCGGACATAGAAGATCAGCGTGATGATTATTCACCTAATATACTTAGGAAGCGTCGGATGTCGCCAAATTCTATATATAAGGATCCTCGATTTTATCACGCCAACTTCTAATCAGGTTGAGAAACTGTTGAGCAAATCTGGTTATGCTCTATGTGATTACCAAAATCGTTTATTAACCCTCAACTTAGAAATCCAAATATTTCTTTACCCTAACAAGCACATGTGGAGTAAAATGACTTCAGGAAATAATCTCAAAAAAAGTAATAGTTGATATTTTCTATTTTGAATATCTTTCCATTGATATATTGTATTTTGAATATTTTTAATCAGAAGTAGATTAATCGACGATTAATCGCGATTATTAATCTCCTGGCAACAGCGATTACGATTAATCTATCGCCAAAATATTTTTCCTTCCGATTAATCGCGATTAAAATATAACGATCCCTGGTATCAATCCATCATTTTAAGTTCATTTCTATAAAAGCAGTTTTGCATTTTAATGCGCTTCCGGAAGACAACGCCGTGATTACAGTATGCCTTGGTAAGATGGAAAGATTGGCAAATTTTAAGTGGAATTTTGTGAACTTTGAAATTATTAAGTATTGTAAATATTTAATGATTTGCAAATATTTAGAATTATGCGATGTAGCATATTTTCATGGCATGAATATGTCTATTCGCAGTAGATACCTTTTACCTTTTTATCTAGCCTGAAAATTATAAAATGAGCCTAAAATGAGCTCGATCTGATCAAGGCGCCCTTAGTCTGATGCGCAATGGCGGACTTGGGTTTAAATTTTCTTTCGTAGACCTTAGATTTTCTAAATGAGACTGTTATAACACATCTTAATGAAAGTTTGAATTTCACCAGATTAGTATAAATACTAGCTTCATAGAAACAAAAATAGTGCAAATATACGTTCATTGCTTCTCTTATTTACCTGTATTTTGGAATAGTAGATTTCGTTCATAATCTTATCTCCGTAAATAGCATTTTACAAAAAAAGTTGGTTGCAGTGGTTATTGGAATTTCGATTGCTTAAAAATCCTATGCATTTAAATTGAATAAAAGCTACTTAGAAGATTGATGTGAGAAAGAATGGTTCTCAAACTTATTTTGAATTACAATCTTACGAACCCATCTACTATATTTTAGAGAAATTCTCAATGGTGTTGATGTTACCGTTATTCTCATATAAATGTTTAAAATTATATCTAATATAAAGAAGATTATCCAAATTATAGGTGTGGAGAAATTTATTACTTTGTTGTGTTTTGTTGTTTATGTGTTGGGTGACACAACATCTTTTTGTTGTTGAACATTAAGCTTGATCACAATTGAGATGTTTCCTTAATTAAAAACCTTTTGATACACTCCTGTTTTTTACTAATAATTTTGCAAGCATATCTCATTATGCTATCTTGCATGCAACATTTACGCCTAGGTTAAGCCTACAAAAATACCATTTTTAGCATTTGTTGCACGTTGAAATTTGCTTTTATTAATTCCATAAATTGGATGAACTTTGAATCAGATTTGGAACCAACGGGCAAGTGCTCGGTCCGCCTTCCGGTTTAGAATATATATATACCTTAAAGTTTAATATTTTTTCCAAACCTTTAATTTTTTTAAAGTAACTTAAACGATACTTTAAAATACTAAATGATTTCTAAATATCAATAATTATCTTTAAAATACTTAATATATTTGTAATATCCTCAAATTGCAATGCATAAACTTACTGAAAATTGCTGTTTTGATTTACAACCGATATCTTAAACTGTTGGGATGTAATTACATACAATGATATATAATTATATTATCAAGCAAAAATTTCAAAATTATATATATTTTGCAAGCTATAAAATTCCCTTACAAAGAGCATATGCAAGCACAGATTTTGGCAGTTTACAACAAATAACTAAGTCGCGATACCCACATTATAATAACTGGGACATTTTGTTATCATTACTTATAGTTATATTTTGACCTGGGACCCGCGCAGGCTAATACTGGCAATGACCACGTGCCTGGCGGCCACTGCCTATGTCACTAATATTTTAAGTGCTCTGCACGAATATTCTGGAAGCTGAAACCCTTTACAAAATTATACCGTAATATTATCCGCAAGAGGGCTTAGATTGTGCAAACCATATTATAGCCTCGATGATTTCTTGTTTATAATAGATGACTAATAAAAGCAGCTGTTTGCAAAATACGTTACTCTTCAAAGGTATTTCAGGTCAGTTCAGTTATTACTGTGAGCAACTACATGATTTACCATGCTCTATGTATATGTATATGATCTATACTTGTTGCTAATGCTGAGTATTGCCTCAGAATTACTATGAACTTGAATTGTATCATTTTATACTCAAAATTGGAAATTCTTCACCGGGTTTTGGTGATTGTTATCGATTAGACATCTGAATATTTTTCCATTTTTTAATTGGTTAGAGCAAAAAGTAGGGCTTTATTGTACTTTAGGCAACCCAGATGGAATGACGTAATAAAATGATCATTTAACTGTGACTTAATCACTTCGCCAAAAACTTAAGAAACCAAATTATTAATCATTCCAATAACTGCGTCTACTAAAATACAATAACAACAGCAGTAAAAAAATATCAAGTGCAGTAGAGTCAGCCATGGTTGCAAATTTCACCATAATATTATTGCAATATTACTGAACGGTTTTATTAATGTTTTTTTAGCTTAGCTTTCAAGAGATAATAGGCATCATAATGACATTAACTATTTTTTTGAAATTGGAACACTCACAATAATGTGGCACATCGTACATTGTTATGCTCTACATTGTAGAAGTTCATGGCTATACATGAAATTGAAAAGCCAAATTGGGCGTTATTTTACTTTAAGACCGGGTTGGAGTGACCCTAACCCTTACCCCAACCATTGAAATCTCATTGCATGTCATCATGTTGATTGATTTTTTGCAAAATTTTTAAGTTTTGGGCGAAGGGTTAGGGCTAAGGTTAGAGCTTAATAACAATTTTATGACGTCACTCGAACGGGGTCCCCTAAAGTAAAATAACACCTTCAATTGTATTTATTTTGTTTTCAAAAAACACGTAAACTATTGTTTTCCAATAATAAAAAAAATTAAGCATTTATTTTACATTGCATTCCCAAGATATCTTCAAAAGCAAAATATTATTATAGCAACAGCAATAATAATAAATCAATGTTTCCCAAAATAAATTAACAATAAGTGAAATCTAGCTAGCACAGAATATGTACGTATACTTATTATACTAGTCTTTCTCAGACAGTGTTGTGGTCGATTTAAATCACTCGACTTAAATCATTGATTTAAATCAGATTTAAAACATGATTTAAATTAAAGCACATTAGTATTTCTATTGTTGATTTTAATCAACTACACTAAAAGATATAAGTAGTGTATTCAAATTGTTTTGAAGTCATTGCCGTGATATAGGAAAAAATTGGCAAACTCTGAAATGTTGTTTTGCAGGTTTTTTATCTTCAGTTTATAAAAAATTGATTAAATTATTGTATTTCAAAATTAGTAGTATCAAAAGGATTTCTAATATTTACTGTCTTGGAAGATTGTCAGGCTAAAATTGAAATTTAGATATAAAATATCCGATTTAAATAAAAAAATCTGATTTTTTTAATTTTTTTAATTTAAATCGGATTTTTTCCCAAAACTCTTCTCAGACACTGTTCAATCAAGGGAGCGGAACATATATCATGTTTTAAAATCACTGACTGAATAAGGATTCCAAAATTAATGTTCACAAAACCTCATATGTTGTGAACGTCAAATAAATATTGACTACTATCACATCTATAAATCTACAATTATTTTTTAATGATTTTTAGTTTATTTCCAATTCTTTATATTTGTATTGTGAAAATTGTTGCATATGTGCAGTCTTTTACATAAATTTATATATTATTGTGTTTAGCCTATTATTTTGAATTTGGGTGGAAGATTTTTGCAATATATCGAAAGGGTATCATTTATAGAAGCAAATTCGTGCCATGATGCTATGTTAATTAAAGTTTCCCCTACAATTTTTCAGTTTTTAAGATCAAGTTTGGGGGTATCTTAGAAACTTTGATAAAATCCACAAACTGAAATTTAGAAGAGTAAATGCTTAAAATGTAAATATTGTTTGTAAATACATTATTTATAAAATATGTGACATTCACTGTATTAGTGAGTCTTTTTTGAAAATTTGGCTCATTCGTTCAGCATATTTTTTAAAATACGCTCTCTCAAACTCTGTTCGGCCAATGTCCATCGCTGCTCTGTATGTAGAAGTCCTAGTTCTTTTATTCGCCTAAATTGTTCGAGAATGATGATGATTATAAAGTGAAGATTATCAGACTGAGGTGTCTCAAATATTTCATGGTATTTTATGCATTAAGTAAAGTTTTGCTAACAGGAATTCAGAATATTACTCATAAATTTGCTAATTTTGGTCAAAATAGAAGTTACACTTTGAGACCTGTGAGACATTTGAACCACAAAATTTCATGGGAGTGGAATGAGAGATGAAAGGGACATAGAAAATCATGATCCCACTGAATCCTAGACAACTCGTATCATTCATTATCATTGATGGGCGGTAATATCAATGGAAAACATTTTGAATATTTTTAATCTTTGCTTCTTCAATTAATGGTAGTTAATTATATTTAGTAATTATTAAACTTAGCGGTTAGAAATTGTACAAGGATAAGTGCAAGTGGTGATTTCTCATCCTTTATTATTGTTTTCACCGACAATCAAGTTATCTCATTTCATGTTCTTTATTCGATCCTAAATCATCCAAGTTTGAATTAAGCATGGGAAGTAGAGTCTTGTGGGTTGGGTTGTAGTGACGTGATTTTGGTTGAACACGTTCGTTCTAGAAAATAAAGAAACAGGTAACATTTGAAAAGAAGCATGGTTTCATTTATATCTGATCATACGATCCAACTTGGAAAATATCAAAATTTGAGTTTCAAAGACTTGAACAATTCATTTATTGCTACCTAAAATAATGGGCTTACCTGTCACTTAAATAATAATTTAATTGCCAATTTTCGGGATTAATTTTATTTCCATGGCAGATGTTTCCTAAAAAAATTTTTCCACCTCAAAACCATGGTTTCGATTTCACTTTTGGTTTTTTTAGCTAATTACTATCGATATTAGTAAAACGTTATTCAAGCGAAAAAATATATTAAAGGGATATTTTCACTATGTTAAGTTGTTAAAGAACTCAATTACGAAGCATTTTGGTGTTTACTCCAAAAAACTGCATCGTTTCTTGCAAATATCATTATAGGCGACTGCTTCTGCTGAAGACTGAAAACGTTGGTTTTCATTTTTTCCTTTTTCCGACCACTAATAAGCAGTACTTGCATGACATTAATTAAATTCACTCCATACATGTAAAACAAAAACTAAATTATCTAAGAGGTTTCAAACGCCATCTTTTGACAAATTTCAAATCTATTTAAATTTGATACAAACAATAATTCCTTGTAAATATTTCTTACTTGAATGTGGTTTTAAATATATTTGATATGCATTTTTAGCCAAATATATTTGAAGAAGGCCAGAACTAAGACAATTATCAAATAATAGACGATAATTCTGAAATTTGGGAAAATTTTCAGTTCTAATTAATCTAATGATTACTTGGCCAGATTTTCTAAGACCTTCGACATTTGAAAATTTTGAGATTTTCCACTATATGCTTCCATGTAAAAAACCTCCACTGCCTAAAATTAAACTTCACAATCTGGCTGATGATCCTAATTTAGTTTATACTAAATAATGGACAAACTTCGTTAGCGCGATTATCTTATGCATTTGACTCCTTCATCGTTTTGTTGCACTAGTGTAATCATTCATTATGAAAATTTTCAGGAAAATTAGTGCACAATTCAACTTGTAGGCATCTCAATTTATTGGGATGTCTTTCTATGCCGATGTCCTTTATTTAGTACAAACTTATTAATGAGTTTATATAATTACTAATTTCAGATAACGTTTCAATTTCGTTGTTGACCTATTAAATGTATACTTCAAAGCCCTGCAAGATTTTTTGCACAACAATTTCATTTGATGCAACATTGACATATACAATTTAATTATATGTATAACATATCTCTGCATTTTATGAATACTGAATATATATATATATATAATAAGTACGGTAGCATATTCCAAATTTATGTAGTTTGAAAATTGATTATATAAATAATAATTTTTCAGAATCTTACTTTAAAAAAAAGCAGCAAAAATTTATAAAATAATATATTTATGATCATTTTTAAGTTTGTCCTATATATAGGCGTTCGGCAGTTTAAGGTTATGCTGACGCATCAAATCTCCAAATTTGGGTATTTTGAAATATATTGAAAATTGGTTTTGACAGTTGGAATTCATTAGAGTTTACTCCTAACGTATCAAATTTAATTTTCATTCTAATTTTACATACTTTTTCACACTAAATAAATAATAATAAGTTTTTGCAAAAACTAAACTACAATACCCCTGATTGAAAAGCAATGCCATACATAGAAGTTTCAGATATTTAGAAATATTTTATAATCCTCGATGAAAGTTAGAAAGAGTCACCAAATCCTACATGTATTACCTCGCTCCTCCCCCCAGGTCGAATATGGT
>CABFPE010000299.1:510296-523329 GCA_900660155.1 Hofstenia miamia
GGAATATTTTGTAATTTAAGGTGTTGCAAATCCGGTAATCACAAATCGTTGATTATGCTTCAATTTTGATTGAATCTAGTTAGATTTAGATATTTGATTTTCTTAGGCACTGAGTTTTTGAAATTAATCAAATTTCTCAAATTAAATTGTTTGTTTATTATAGCTTAAATGTAAAATACAGATCAAAAATAGAAATTGCATTTCTTCAGACTTTAAATAGGTTTGTATACGCCATCTGTCGATAAAAGTGTACTAAATATTTTTTTATCGAATTTGTAACAATTGTATTGAATAGTCAATAAAATTAGAAAATTTCATACTGCCGTTCTCAATACTATATATAATGTTACGAAAAATAGAAATTTTAATGATAAAATTTCATATGCTTATCATGTAGCTCTTAAATATTTGCTTCACTCAAAGTAAATAAATGATCAAATCACTTGTTTTTCATTTCATAACAATGAGATAAAGATCTATTGGCCAGTTATTAATTTTTCAAATACACTTTTTAACTATAGAATTCAACAACAATAACTATAATCTCAGAAAATACATTTAGGTATATTCCAATTCGATTATTTTTACATGATCAAGCTAATTATATTTGTTTGTTATAATCATCATATATATTTGAAGATTATGCATACTTTCTATTCTTACTTTATAATTTTATAACATCAAACTCATTTTTAAGTTTACGCAAATATTTCAAAATTTAATATTTATATGCAATGTAGAAAAAATAATTGTTGTTTATTGTGTATTTTAAACATGTTTTTTAAGTGTCTTAGACATGTATTTTAAAGCATGCCATCCTAGGCTTAAGAAATCAATTCCAAGTTTCACTAACTTTGGAAATAGCTTTTTAAAATGTGTAAATAAAAGCATTTTTGATTACCATACATTAATATTAATTCCTTTGGGAATTTAAGTGTTAATTGTAATTAATTATTCATAAATTACTGACGTAAGCAATACATGATTGCACTTTAGAAGGACTCATTAATCTTCTGCACATCATCATTAACTGCTTCCTAAAGTTTAGTGTTACCTGGTATGTGAAAATACCAATATTTTCACTTGCTTTGGAAAGGTGTGCTTAAAGGCAGTCAAATTCGAGATTTTTGATAAAGTCTCTGTGTTAATTTTTCATTAACTCACAATATATTAATTTATTTACTAGATGAAAATACCAAGGTTAATTTTTTTGAATATATTAGATTTTAAATTTAAACCAGATGTGAAAGAAAAGTTTATATTATTTTTGTAGCAAATTGCAAAACTTAACTTTTGAATGATAATTGCATTTTTGTAATTTTTACTTCAGTAGTACAATGTTTCTTTTTTCAGAAATATTGTATTGGTTACAGTAGGATAATCACGTGACCTTCGACGTAGTTCCCTCTATTTAACATTTTCATTTTATTAAAAAATAGTCTTAAAAATTCATGTATGCGATAAATATCAGGTTCATATTGGCGGAACGGTAAATTTTTTTATATATTATTATATTTCTATGAGTATTAATACCGTAGATATTAGTTTTTTTCAGACTAATACAAAAATTCTCGAATATTGCTAAAAATCGTATTGGACTATTGTAATATTCGGGAGGATATCTAACTAGGCATTTTTGTAGTTTATGCTACACATACTGATTTCAGACAAAATTCATTAAAAATATCTAACAATCCTGCCTACAATACTGCATAGTTTTTGGTTCTTCGAGAACCAACGGAGAAATGTTATTCATTAAATGATTACTCCAAAATGCTGAAAAATTGTGTATTTCAGATATCGATTATCTCTCGCATGAAGTGGAGCGCAGTTTTGCAACATTTGACCAAAATTAAACAGTAGTTGACCTCAATGATATCTTACAGACGAATGCAGCCATTTTAAATGAGGATACTAGATTTTGATTTATTTTCTAATAGGAATAATGCACTATTTTTACTTCCTATTTTTTTTAACATGATATTGGCCACAATCAACTAGATTGAATCTAATAGGCCTTAGAAATGTAGCAAATACCTAAAATCAAAACGTGCACGAAGTATTGTTTATATAAGGTTAGGTCTATTAACGTAATGTGCATTTCTTAAAAGATGTGTCCTACTGTTGACTGATATCAGGCTATTGGATTTGTACATATATTCATAAATCTAGTACATAATCAAAGCTAAAGAATATTCANTATATATACATATATAAATATATCTTTTGTATCATGCTTAGATTCAGGCAAATTAATGTGGAATGGTTGCAAATTACTGATGTTTAGAAATAGCAATCGCCGGCACCAGTAGTGATTCTATTGTGAAAAGCAATCAACCCATATGTCACAGTCACATAAAAATATGATATTGCCTTCTATTGTTTCGCTAGACGGTGAAAATCATCTGGGGTACCTGGGTATCCCACTGATAATTAACTTAACAATTTTTTTTGGTATTTAGACGGTTAATCATTCATTGGATCATATTGTTAAAAATTAGTGAACATTGTATATAAATCAAGTTCTTCAAAATCGAATGCTGCCATGGATTGTAAAGTTTTTCACTGACCTTGAAATTATGTTCCTGCCTTAAACAAGTAAAGACTTAGTTTAGGAAACATGTTGATTGTGTTTTATTTATACCTCAAATAACGTTTCGCGTCAAAATGTCGGCTCAGAAAACAAATATGCTTTTTTGGCATAAAGGAATCATTTCAATCAAAATTACTTAAGGTACGTTTATAGTTTCGTTGTAAATCATTAATAAAATACATGTAAATGTTTTTTTTCATATTCAATGTATGAACTAATATTATAATACTGCTAAATAGATTTAATAAATGTAGAATTATTTCTGTTTTCCATATTTACGCAAGTTGAAATTTTACAAAAAAAGAATGTAATCAATTAATGCCATGTTAGTTTTAAACTAAGCAATAAAATAAGGATAATGAATTTTAATTTAAGCAATCCTTTTGATTTTCAATTAATGTTGGAGATGTTAATTAAAAGATTTTGTTTAGTTTACAAAGCACTTCATTGATTCTAAGTAATTTAAAGTAAAACTACTTTAATTTGAGAAAAATGACATTTGGAAGTAGTTTTTGTTCTTTTGAAGATCAAGGACTTTTTTAAGTGTCAGGATTGTACATGCTTGTATGTAAGCGTTTTAATTTGAATGAAAGCCTTATTAAATAGGGTTGTCTTTCCTCTGCTGATTATTCTATAATGTTTATTTTAAAAGATCGGCGATATTATTTTCATTATTTTATTATCTAATTAAAGTTTTCAAATTAAGTAACGTAAAGGAATTTTTGGTTTAATAATACTTCCTTATATTTGGCAGACATATAATCGTATTAGTAACGGTGCAAAATATCTTCTTGTGAGTGCCAAAAAGCACTGTTTTGTAGACAGACGAATAGGTTCGATTATGAGGGACGTGGCTGGTCTATAAATAATGGGTAAAGACTCTATTCATTGTGAAAAGTCAGTGACTGGCAAAAATTATATTTCAAATAATTCCAAAATATACCATTTTTATACAGAATTTTAATAATGAACATTTTTTCATGCTTTTACATATATTTCAGTTTCAAGTTTTGGGAAGACCTTTCAATGTTTTAGACGGTTAATATATTATTGTTATTATTATTATTATTATTTTTTATTGAAAAACCAATCGTTATAGGACATTTCCAATCAATTACATGCATGGAGTCAGTATATCTAAAAATAGTGCCCTTTAAGTAATTGCGCATATTTATTAATTTTGTATATTATATATATATATATATATATTATTGTATTTGTTGACCATTTGTTTTTGTTCTTTTTATTCATATTTATTCTGAATAGAATTGTTTCGTATTATTATTATTAAATTTATTAACCAATAGGGATCAAGAAATTCATAAACGACAGCATTAACGATATCTGTTTCTTAAGTATAAATTTGCAAACGAAATTGTCTTACTTTTCTTTTGTCTCTATACAATTTAATTAATTGAATTCGTAGCACAAAATAGGTCTATGGGACATCAAACATCACACACGGTCAACGTATAATAAGGTACACACCGTAAACAAATATCAGATAAATTAATATATAAATTTTAGATTTTTAGCAGACGAATTTAATTATCCTTTATGTAATCTAATAATCATTCTATGAAATATTGATCGTTGCGCTTACATGCTTTACTGGGCCCTTCATCACTAGTCTCTAGACAATTAAACCTATGTAATATGCATTTTAATTATAATGTGCATTTAAGTATCTGGAAGAATGCTAATGTTGAAAACTTCTAATAAAATTGGCACAACTATTTAACAATACTAGTGATAAGGTTATTAACCAAGGGTAGCGGTCTTACCAGTGTACGGACGGGTATGAATAATTTTTAAATTGTTTTTAATAGTGGCTGAAAAAATTCAGTCTTTTCGGTGCAAAATTAAAGAAGCTCTACCAGTACACCACTAGACAGTATGCAATGGATTTTATGGCTATTCCACAAACATAAACATAAATACATTTTTTAAATAATTCATTCATATTTATTTCTCGCATGTTGTTTGTCCTCATGCACAAATTTATGTGGAAATTCTGTGCGAAACGTTAATTATAAAAAAAATTGCGAATTATATATTTTAATGCAACAAAGACCAGGTGGAAATTCTATATGAATAGTTACTTTACCGCATGATTTTTTTTTAGAATTTCCCATGAAATCCGAAAAAATTTTTACAGCAAATTTCCGTACATTTTTTTCGATTCGTTGCTTCCATCACCTCCGAATTCCCGTCGGAATAAATAGTAAATGCGTTGCTAAATAGTATTTATCTAATTTAAACTTCTAAAAGAAAATATTTTTGCTTTGAAAATTTTTGCATTTTAAACTTTCGGTAACATCAGATAATTTGCACCAAAACAAGAACTCATTAAGACTAGTATTGTTTGAAGAATTTCAGATGATGCTTCACTCATTGTGCATTGCATGACAGACGAATGTTCAAACGAAGATCCTTTATAAATTCATCAAATGGTACTCGCCTAAACGCACAGTTACATTAGTTGTCCCTAATTAGATGGGTTGAATATGTGAAAACTCAAATGAAATAATACACATTAATGACATCAGTGTAACAGGAATATACATTTCTTATATATATATATATATATATATACACCTAAAATATATTTTTGTTAAATGTAAAATAGTTTAGTGAAATCATTTAATAAGTAAAATCATATTTACTAAATAAATTCAAGTTTCTAGACACTGAAATGCACTGTTTTGTGTTGAAACTTCATGACTTTTTAAATTAGTCGAAATGGATAAATATAGTAGACGAATGATCATTTTTGGAGGTCATAGTATTTATTTGGAGATTATAATATATTCATATATCCAACAACTTGAGGTGCATTTTGTACCCCAAGCTTTATTATATTAACACTGAAAATTTGATGTGTATCTGAAATAAATTTTCCATGTTGTTGTCATGAATGTATAGAATAACATTTCTGTGATATTTCTGGTGAATGAACACTTGGACAATTGTGAGCATTTGATGCAATGAATCATGCACACACGAACTTTTATCATGATGTCTAAGTAATTGATCGTGTGTACTGTGCTGCAAGATTTTGTGTTAATCTGACGATCATGAAGATTCACATTAGGTTTTCAAATGAGAACTTTCTTACAAGCTTTGCAAACCTCCATTCAGCAAAGATGTATGCCTTTGTATCAGGGCTGCACCACTCGCGAGGGACTCAGAGGAACTGGATTCCCTTATATATATATATATGTTTCAAATTTGGGGGGGGGATTAAAAAATTTTTCGTTTAACCTGTAATTTGTTTCGAAAGGAACATCAAGTTAAAATTTAACCAATATTTAAAAGTCATTTACATATATTTAACAGTTTCATGTTTGCGAGTTTTGTAACTCGAATAGCAATTCACTAAAACATTTGGAATATTTAGCATATTTTGCATAAGATTTTGACAGATTGAACAAATTAGAATTTCTCATCAGCAAATAGCTTTAACCTTATTGAATTAAACAAATGGAACTCTTTTGAGTTTGGATTGTAGAATTCAGTCAAAATTATTGCAACACCTACATTATTATTAGATATTTGAGGCTTAGCTCAATTCATTATGCTACAGAGTTTGGATTGGAGAATTCAGTCAAAATTATTGCAACACATTGATTGTTCTTCATAATTTATAGTTCAATTAGGTAATTAAAGAATTTTAAGGAAAATATATTTGAATTTCGTAATCTAAAAATTTGACGAGCTCAGAATTTGAAATATTGCTGAATTAATTAACATTGTAAAAACCATTCTACAAATTTGTAAATAGATTCCATTTTTATGACACTAAGAATCATTCAGCATTTTCAATATATTTATGAGGAATGCTGTAAAATCTCTTCTACTTGATTAAAAAACTTTTTTAGCATGACAATCGAACTTATCCATTGGTAGGCATATTGTAAATAAAAATAAATTGACCTCTGTCACAACTGTATAGCGGTGATAACATAGAACTTAACATAACGCGTAGTGTAAAAGATCACGGTTTTATTTCGAATGAGTTTCCTACAAAATCGTTTGCAACCTGCTAATCAATATCATGGCAAATAGCTAATTAACCATGTTGAATAATGTTGATATTGGCTACACTGACTAACTTTGCTTTTATGGTTAATCAGAATTTGGACCCAAGCCTTCCCAGACCTAAATCCAGCTGGGCTCATTTAAATTTATCCTGTCAAAAACAATTTTTAATTTTTCGGTTTGCTTTCATCAAAGTTGGGTAAGCTAAGAACTTATGATAAAATCTATACACTGAAATTGAAAAATTTTAAATGTAAATATTATTACCTCATCAATATATTATCAATTTTTGAAAAAATAATTTCACCTAAGTTTAGAAGAACTATCAAATTGGGATTAATGTTCAATGCAAAAACCAACATTCCTACTTATGTCCGTAAGGTTTTCTTTGATCTACCAAATTTGATTTTACTAGTCACGTTTTTCGGTGAATTCTTCAAAAAGCGATTATTAAGAACATTGAAGTGCAATAGCAAAAATGAAATATTTGATTAATTCCAATTTATGGTAGTCTATTCTTTATGTATATAGAGTTTGTCACTTTAAAAAAACTTTTATGCAATTGCATCCTCATACTTTTGTTTTACGTAATGCACCCCTTCTTTGCATCTGCGATTCAGCATCAAATCTGCAAATTACACACTTGGATATTCCAGCATTATCATTCAACATTTGACCTCCTACTCATGATTAATTGTAAAGAAGATGCGTCATGCTTCCTTTGCAGGAAATTTGTGTATGAATTACTGGACAAACACTAAAAATTTGAATAAAATGTTCCTTAGTAGAATGATTTTGTTTCTATGGCACTATATTTTATAAGAGCAACTTGGATCCAATTAATCCTTTTTTGGTGTTTGCAATACAATATAACATGTTTATATATTTAGATAAGCCACATCAATCGGTTTTGATAATGCTAAGTCTATTATTTACCTTTAAAAATCACCTAGTAATAAAGTAATTGACTGCGAACTGTTAAAAAGGCAAAGTGTGTTGATCAATTTAAGCCAAAATAGTCTGATGATTTTTATGGTTTAAGCAGGCGCGGCTTTAGGGAGAGGCTCCCTTGCAAAAGATCTTTTCTATGAAATTCAAATATTTTTAATGTTGATGCTCACAAGTTTCTTGTGGGAATTTTAATTAAAATCTTCTAAATAAAAGCTTAAAAAGTTATGTTTTGCAATATAATGTTCTCTTGAGTATATTTTTCTTTAAATTGCTATTATATTTATAAATGTTCTCAACACAAAGTAGAAAGGTCCTCCCCCTTGTCTTAAAAATCCTAAAGCCGCGCCGGTGTTTTAATTGCTAAAATATATTTTTCCTATATCAAGTGCCAAGCAATTGCTGAACAACTCGGAATTAAAAGCTATTTGCATTTTATCTGAAGCACTTAGGAGTAAATTTTCTCAATCATAACTTTTAGTTCAAACAATTTGGCTACTGTTTTTACACACGTGCTGTGAGTTGTCTGACATAGAGAGTTTTTACTTGAAATCTCTTTTAGTTGATTTAAATAACATGTTTTTTAGAAAAGTTTTAGGTTTTAATATGTGCTATATGTCATTATCTGATTGTGTCTATTATTGCACTCATCATTTTTGTTTGTAGCAATAATGCAATAATGAAAAACCTTGATGTCACTTCAAATACAGCCAAACCTCTTCAGCAAGCATTGAAAATAGACAGCGATTGAAAATCAAAATTCATTACTTTCTCAATAAACAACAACTTTAATTTTGTAAATTGGATTCTTACTAATAGTAATTAATTATAATTGAGTTCATAAATGCTTTTTTAATAATAGAGTTAATTTTAAAAGGTTTCATTTCTTAAGAAACACATTTTTTGTAGAAGATTAGAAAAAATTTAGCTTTAACTAAGCATTTAGATATGCATACGGATTCAATGTAATTATTATTATGAATAACTTTAGTTGTGATAGAAGTTTTGAATTTTTTTATCCTCTTCCGAACTATGGCAGATTCTTATATCACTGAAGTTTCCAAGCGTGCTCTTTTCTTGTGATTAGGAGATGTAATTAATAATTATAATTACAATTTTTAGTTCACGAAGAAATAATACACTCAACATATCCCAATTAAGGTTTTCATGTTTTTCCAAAAAAATTGTTGATGCTCTAAGTACGAGATTTGAATGAATCACTCATCGTAATGCTAATCTTGCCTCCCAATTTAAATAGATGCTGTAGATAACCTGGTCGCTTTTAACCCTATTCGAACTGGGATGATTACCTGCACTCGATTAAGCTTTTGATTACATGACATAATTTTGTGTATATTTCTTAGAGACTTGGTTATTTTCCTAACTTTCACTTGGAATCATAACTCCTAAATTTATTTTCGAAATATCTGTTCTTTTTATGTATGATGTTGTTCTTCAACTGGAGGGGTGGTCTTCACTGTCGCTGTAATTATTATTATTATTGTTAGTGAGAACCAAGTAAGTGAAGTAAGCAAGAACATTGCATTTGATCGCTTAGAAATGCATTGTTTTAAATGCCAATATTTCCAACCGCTAAGACAAATATTCAATTGATGTAATAACAGCCCCAAATTTGGCAATTTGATGACGTTATCAAAAAATTATGAATTCATCAACATTCATTTAATAGTGCTGATATCAAGAATAATTTGTAAAGCTTAGTTTTAATATCAAAATCTGACCCTGAGTTGATAGGAAGAGGAAATCCTCACTTTGATCTGAGGATCCAAAAAAGTTTATAAATGTTGAAATTTGATTTTTTTTCAACTGGTATGTTTTTAGATTTCCGCAATAATTAATATTTGAGCGATACTTACACCATATCTATTTTTTTACCTTTAATGCCTTCCAATGAGACTTAAACAATTACGTATAAATACATATCCTAAATATTTGTACTTGTAGGGAAATGCAATATGCACTTATTACAGAAAATGAAAGCTTAAAAAACTCGTATTCGTGTTTAGAGCCATCTCTGTACCCAGTAAAAAAACTAAAAAATCAAGTCTGTTACTTTGTTGAGTGATTATATATTGTGACATACAATAATTTATATGCTTCAATAGCGCATTTCATTTCTGAAAAGACTTAGATAATTATATATATATACCGTTAAGCAAATGACAGTATTATTCGTTGTTCTCCTTCAGCCCGTTTTCTCTCATCGGAGTACCTACTTCAGTAATTGCTAAATTTTTAAAATTGTTCGTTTTTGAAAATGTCAAATTTATGAACATTTGTAGGATGAAATTCTTAAAATTATACTTAATTCATTGAGAATTAATAAAGTTGATCTAATTAAACAGATTGGAGCGCAATTCTATTCTACTGAATGCCTGGGCCTACCTATTTGTGAAGAGAAGGCTAACATTTGAAGTTAAATTGTAAATAAACATAAGATATACAAGTCAAGTCCACTGGAGTAATGTTAGATTTTATATTTATAATGAAATTTTATAAAAGATTCAATTAGTAAAGTTTTCGAAAATATACAGTAATGAAATATTTTGTCAGAAAAATGACACTGTTGGGAAGTTTTGCTTTTCATTAATATCTTTTGTTGTATTTCCCTGCTAAGAAATGAACAGAGTGAGATTTTGTAGGGCATATAATAACTTAAACACAATGATAATTAAATTTGCATGTTTAAAAAAAACCGCTAAAATACAGGATTGCGGTCGTGTTTTATTTAGTCATGCAGAACAAACGAGACAATGTTGGATTTCTGTATCACAACTTCACCCATGATTCTAGTTTTTTATACACATCATCAGGTATGCCAAAGACTACTTTCTACAGGAACCTTAAGTTCTGGAAAATGGCTTATTAATTTAAAAAAAGCTAGAAGTGGCCGTCCTCTGAAAATTTCGGGACATGAAAAGCACATATTGACAAACTTACTTTTCACAAATCCCATTTTCCCTGGACGAGACATGCAAAATTCTCTCATATTCGGGATTTTTTTGAAAATTATTCCCTAAGGAACTATTAACAGTAAGAAATATTGCGAAATTGTTTTGTAGCTTGTTTCATATGAAACATTATACTCCAACGGCTAGATATTGGTGCAATCCCTCACAGCACTCGTGAAACAAAAATTTCATGTCTCAAAACGATATTCAAATCCTGCAGTAGCCACTAAATTCTCCAGATATCAATCGGGTGGAAAACCTGTGGACTATCCTCAAACTTCGTGGAAAAGAAAATTCATTTTACGATGGCGACATTGATAGAAAAAATCCACGAATCGCAACATAAAATTTCGCCGGTCATACATAGAAATTTAATGAACTATATTTCTCTGCGTTTATGCAAATTCTAATCAAACACCGGAAAATTTGTAAAAACTTACGTCATGTGTTTATAGTCATTTTACTATTACTCTCACTTTCTGTTTGTAAATATGTTCATCCGTTTGTTCCTGAGTCCCATTTTTTGCGAAAAGTATTATTGGGTGCACACTAAAAAATTTTATGCATGTATGTACAAAATGAAACATTTTGATATTTCAAAATATGAAGACTAAATTCTGAAGGCTAGAAGGTGTCAAGAATCCAATGACTCTGTACTAGGGTGGGAATTATAAAAAGCTGTATGTACTTCTAAGATCACACTTTTTCTTGTTTTGTGTAGTTGCCATTCATATATACAGGGGTGGCCATAAGTCGCTTTACCTAGTTTTAATAAAAATAAACACAAAATTCCAAATGATTTACAAACTAAAACCTGATAAAAATTTTTGTTTTAATAATTATTTCATTTAAAAATTTTTAAAATTATTTCATTTTGTTCATTGCAGTTGGCGATATTGGCATGACACGACAATTAACTCTTCAGCAACGAATTTTTATAGTAGAGCAGTGGTTAAAGCACGATAGAAATTCAACAGCTACAGCTGCAGCATTTGTACAAGAGTATCCTAATGACGTTCCTCCATCACGACAATCAATGCATGCTTTGGCTAAAAAGTTTCACGAGACTGGCTCTGTAACCGACAAGAAAAGAAATGGGCGCCCTAAGAATATGAATAACCGATGAAAATAAAGAAAATGTTAGGACTTTCTATCAGAATGCGCCATCAACATCTGCAGTTCGTGCAAGTTTGCAGTTGCATATACCACGCACAAGTTTACGTAGAATAATGAAGGACATTAAGTTGAAAATTTGGCGACCTCGTTTGCTCCATCCAATGAATGATGACGATTATGACAGGCGCATAGAATTTTGCGAATGGTTACAGCAACAACTCCATGAGAACATTGACATCAGGGACAGAATAATATGGACCGACGAAGCTTCATTTAAGTTGAATGGTCACGTTAATTTACATAATGCTGTGTACTACTCCACTGAGAACCCTCATCTGGTATGGGAGACCAGCAATCTTTCTCCAGGAATTTGCGTGTGGGGAGGAATACGTTCAACTGGTGTGCTGGGTCCATACTTCTTTGATGGAACGGTCAATTCTCAGCTATATCTCGACATGCTGTGTGATTTTGCCGTGCCTCAGCTTGACACAGATAACGACATTTGGATGCAGGATGGTGCTCCCCCTCATTATGGTAGAAATGTACGCGACTTTTTGGATAACACTTTTGAGATGTGGATCGGCAGGAGAGGAACCACTGAATGGCCTCCACGATCACCGGACCTGACACCTTGTGATTACTCAATGTGGGGTATCCTGAAGGAACGCGTTTACTCACAAAATTTTCGAACCATACCCGAGTTGAAGGAAAGAATTACTACAGAATTTGCAGCCCTGGACAATGATAAAGACTTGTGTCGACGAATCTGTCACTCTATTCAGAGAAGAATCCAGTTGTGTATTGATTCTGAAGGACAACACTTTGAAGATAAGATGTAATTGTTTTCATGTTTTTGTTTTGAAATCATTATTGTACGCTGATTAAATAAAAGTTGTATCATTTGGAATTTTGTGTTTATTTTTATTAAAACTAGGTAAAGCGACTTATGGCCACCCCTGTATATAACATGTATATTTATATATATATTAGGCCCTGCGAGTTGACATTTTTAGATCGATACGAGTTGGAACACTAACTCGCGAGTTCGAGTAGAGTTACAATTATATTTAGACTTATTATTCACGGTAGGCTAAGCTATATATAACTATGCTGCCTTATATAAATGCAGGGAAAAGATACAACATGCGAAACTAAATGAGAGAAACCATGCCTGAAGACTTACAATTTGGGGTAAATTATAAACGTTTGTTGGATTCTTCGACATTATAGGTAATCATGGACGAAAAAATAGATGAAATTGAAGCAAATATCGAGTTGAGTTCGAGTACTCGAAATGTCAAGTTGGGTATTTGGCCCTCGAATTTCGAGTACTCGCAGGGCCCTAATATACATACATATATAT
>CABFPE010000299.1:523594-536800 GCA_900660155.1 Hofstenia miamia
TGTATTCTACACCATCTGGAACGATCACGGAGTTGAAGAACAAAATTATTGATGCATTTCAATTGGTGACGCCTGACACGTTAAATGCAGTTTTTGACAATTATAAAGAACGATTTCTACACCTTGTACAAGTTGAAGGAAAACATATTGAAGCATATAATTTCTGATTTCCTTAATGACCTTTGTTGTTCTGTACAATGAAATATTGATTCTGGACTTTTTTTACATTGATTGCATTTGTCTTACATTTTAAATTTTAACCTTTAGCTGTGTCACCCTGTATATATATATACTCAGGGGTGTAGTCCTAAAATTTGCAGCGCGGATTTCTTCAATGCTTTAGTTTGTTAGACCAAATTCGAGTAGCTTAGAAACTTACAATAAAATCTACACACTGAAATTAGAAACCTATACTGACTTTTAGAAGAATATATGATACTAACGTAAATTTTAAAATGTAAAATTATTTTTCAACACATTGTTTATAAATTATGTCATTCATTGCATTTGGGTTTGAGTTGAGTTCAAAGTTGAATAATAGTGAGTAATTTTTGAAATATATGCACATTTGTTTCCCATCTATTATCAACTTAATGCAGTTTTGTGAAAATATACCTTAGAAAGGTATTTTTCTCTTGAATAACGCTTTATTATTTACGATAGCAGTTGGTTTAAAAACGGAAAGCGCGGTTTTGATGTGCAAGAAAACCGAAACGGAATATATTTTTTGAAAAAAGTCTCGCATTAATTTTTAGGAATGCTATAATTTTAAGAAAATATTACTATATAATCGAGGAAACAAGGAAAAGTTCCTAAAAAACGTAACCGATATTGTAGTGAAGCACAAATAATAAAAGCTACAATGACGACTTATGATATGGAAGCGACATTTCTAGATTGAAAACTTAGAATAAAAGTGCTTGAGTAAATCTTAATTCTTTGATTTCTTCAAAGATTTTGGAATTTTTATGAAAGAAATTATCAAGAATTTTTTTGTGGATTTCTTGCAAGGATCTTGAAAATGTCGTAAGGGAAATATCATTTTCGTGGTTCTCTTGCAAAGATTTTTAGATATTTCTTGAAGTAAATTATCACGTTATCACTTAAATTTATTTGCATTGGTTATATTTATAATAATTTATTGTAAAATCCAAAATAAGAGCAACACTCATCAGCTGACAGTAGTTGCAGTAATATTGTCCCACTTTATGTTTATATCTAAATTAATCATGATTATGATTCTAAAGTTCTTTAATTTAAAACAATGCATTGTGAACATCTTTTTTCCTATTTTGATTTTTTTTCAATTTATAATACATAAATAAAATGAAATCTCAAAATAATTTAAATCATGAGAGTTGTACTTATTCTAAATACATCAACAAAAAATTATTTTTTTACTCTTAGGTTATTCGAAAATTTGGTCAATTATAAAATGAAATTTCATACTTATGGGTACTCTCTCAATGCTAAAATAATTCTGGTTAGTCTAGATTTGTATGCTTCTTGTCATAATTCCGAAATTCGCTCCAGTGTAAGTGAACTGATTATTCTAGTAATACTTTGCAAGCTATTTGTTGATGCTATTTGTAGCATTTTTATAACTTTGGACTATAATGTTCAAAATTGCATAAATATGTAATATTGCATATTTGAAATAATCTCGAAATTTCTTGTGAATTCTGTGAAATTTTGGAAACTTAAATAAAGTTTTTTATCATTTCTTGCAAATTTTTTTGACACGTATTTGCAAATTATTTCAAGAAAAATATAAGAATCTTCAAAGATTTTTCCATTTTCTTCAATTTGTTTGCATTCACATCTACATTTAAAGAATTGTGTGTTCACATTGCATCCAATTCAACGAGACGCAACTAAAATTATAAATACATGAAGCATTTTTTAATTGAATACAGTTGAGTTCAATTACTGCCCAAACCCTTTTTGCTTCAACATTCTTTACGCAGTACTGGTAACAATGTTTAAAATGTGAAATATATTTCTTTATAAATGGCTTATAATACCAAATTATAGGTAGCGCATGCCCGCGTATATTCATATAAACGTTGTAATTTTTAATGGTTATACGCTAGTAGATAATTTTAAGTGGAAGGTATACGGCGTATACCCTCGACTACCACCCTGTATATACTGCATAGCTTCAATTGTTGTTGAAAATTTTTGTCTTCCTCTTTTTCATTTATTGTTTTATTCTTCAAAATATCTTATGCGAATATCATTAAATCATTTTCCGAAAAGTCGACTACTTAGTCTGCCAAGAAAGTGGTGAGCATGATTGCATAATAAAATAAACCAAGCAATCTATAGACAATCTAATAAATAACATAAGATCCCGCATTTTCTATTACTTCAGTTAAATTAGTTTTAAAGATTTTTTGCTGTATTCTTTCCCTTGGAACGGCTGGAAGCAACGCAGCATCATTGACTAGAATTCATCAGCAGTATTTAATTTAGAGTTAAGTTTGTTAAACAGTGAAGATGCAGATTTATGAATGAAATGAATGTTATGGCTGTCAGAAAAACCAAAACCAGTTAGTTCTCCTACTGCATGTGAACAAGCATTGTATTGTTTGAGCCCAGTTTTATATATTCGCATAATTTTAAACGCTATGCTTTTCACTAGATATTCATTCTATATGGTTTGCAATAAAAGTTGCAATTTAACACTATCAGCAATCACTTGTGTCTTGTTAAAACAGTTGAATGTCTTTCTTGAGCCTTCCAACGAAAAGATAGCATTGTAGATTTCTTAAGACTTTTTCTGTTTAAATCATGTACGAATTGATTTCAATATTTTTTGATGAACGTTTCGTCCCCCTCTCCTTCAAATATAGTTTTAGAAGGATCAAATTCTGATAAGCAACTTTTTTTCAAAATTTAAATTTTCTGTTTTATTACAGCCTTAGTTTGTCATTGTAGTATCTAGAGATTGTTTCTTCATGCCGATCGCGAGATATCTTGCTCCGTCTATTTCGCTATATAACATTGATAGTTTGTTCTAGTTAGTGGCATTGTACTCGATAAAATGAATTACATTAAATTTCGCAATTCCCTAGGTAGAAGGTAGAACTTCAGGTTCGAACATTCAGTATGCATATCACCTCATCATAACATATGAAAATTGCCTTTGATTTCTATCTAATCGTAACTCAGTTTCTAACCAACTCCCAATCATGTAAACAATGTATTGCTATTTTTCAAATATCCAGATTTATAGTTTCCAACTCGCTTATATGTATAGCTTAATCTCAATGGAAAAAGTTAACCTGTTTTAATTAATATACTATGTTCATACTACGAGGTATAGCCTTTTTAGGCAAATATATTTATGTTAAGTACAATTGGCTTTTGTTGCGAAGCCAAAATAATTGAATCTATTGTTATTCATAAATGTTTATATCCTAAATCTTGCAATTAATTAAAGATTAATTGGATGCGAAACGGGTGACAAGTGACACCTCAATTTTAGCCGAATGTGTCGCAATTATGAAAACAATGTTTGCGAAATATCATGCATGACATATTCCATACTTATTCTAATATACATCATTACGTAAATTTGACATATTTGTAAAAGTTTAGTGTCACCCTTAGAAAATGCCTATGAGTAATAGCTTAATTTAATGAATGATATTTACTTCATTACTTTAATCGAATTCTTATCAATTGTAAGAACTATCAAGTCAGCTTGAAAAACAGAACTAAATTTAAATTCGATTTTTGGAAAATGTTTTTCAACGTTTTATCTGTATGCTTTTGTTTCAATCCATGTCTTCATTTTGCTTAGCTACAATTTTGTTTTGACTCTAAGCTAAAGATTGAAAGGAACTTTCACACTCATAATATTTCAGGAACAGTGGTGTATTTAAAGGACATTGGAGAATTCACGTTTTCAACACTCATTTTTTCTGTTTGAAATATTTTGTAAAAATATTTAAAAAATCAAGAACTAGCGTTGTAAAATGCATTTTAAAGGCCTTTTTTGCAATTTTCGCACAGATTATGGAGGGCTCTATCACGTAGTTGATCACCCCTTAAGAAATATCTTGCATAAGCTACTGTTAAGTGATCATGTTGATGCTTTGGTAATCACTAATTACAATTGATATACTTCCTCTTGGTCAGTGATGGGCTATCCGAGCCCATTGATTGAAGGCCTAGAACAACTCAATCCATCTATTCCAAGATTTCAGCCCATTTTGAGCCCATATTTAAAAAAGAAAATGGTAAGGGTTTTGGCTATTTTCAATCGAAAGTAGTTCTTCCTGATTCACTTTTCTATTGTGCATTGGTGTCACTCCTTACTAGAAAAATGGCTATTAATTAAAACATGCACACATTAAATTATTTTCATAATAGTATAGTCTCCATGTAATTATGTATTACATCAATTTCGTGTACATGAACATGTATATCTATTACTTTACACGAGAAGCATTTCGATCTTTTTCGAACATATTAAGCACTAGACAGCGGGTACTCCTTGAGAAAAAATTTACATCTGATGTTCCAAATGCGAACATTATTGAATAGAAACAAAATTTCTACTAATTGCAAATTCAATGAGATTGTCTGTAATGGTATGGAAGTATGGAAGATTGTTCACGTCTCTTGTACTCTCCGAAGCTCTCAATATGGTCGGATTCTCGAAAAGGAACTCTTGCCAATCCTCAAAAAAATGGAAAACTTCTTCCACAATAATGTGGTTGCTATCCTTGCTGACTGGGCTAACCAAACTCCAGACCTTAACATTATCGAAAATATGTGAAGAGATCAATATCGAATTAGAGAGCATACTCTTCACACTGAAGACGAGCTGTGGAGCACAATAACGAAAGAATTTTATGTAATTCCCAACACCTTTATTGAAAGACTTTTTGCTTCAATCCCTGATCGCCTAGAAGCTGTTATTCGCTCAAGGGGACACCCTACAAAATATTAGAAAGGAGAATTTTGTTGCTAAGTGAGTATATTGCATCAATGATTAATTCAAGTATCTTATTTTGAATTTATTTTTTTCGTATTTGCTCATTTGTTAAAATTTTTTCAGGTGGCGCAATACATTTTTCCAATACAAGTTTTCTAATTTTGATTAAAAAAATAGCTAGTTGTTATTCTACATATTTTATGGTATTAGACATACAGATTTTCATTTCCCAATCAAAGTAACACTTAGTTATAATTTTAGGCTCACTCTATCTAATGAATGTCCATTATTTATTCAAAATAGTAAGGTGGTCGAATACATATTTCCAGTACCGTATGTGTATATATATATATATATATATATATATATATATATATAAAAATGTATATATATATTAGGTTGGCCCTTAGAAAAAGGCAAAATAATATATATATATATATATATATATATATACTAAAATTGTCAAGCATCTACAATATAATTGACATATGGAATGTTGTTTAGTCTCCTGCGAGCCTTTATATTTAAAATATTTGAGTGCAGAATTCTTCTTGTTGGAAATGATTAAATGCAATTTCTACACAAGCTAATTTAAACCTTTTCTGGTCACTGTTCATTACAATGAACAAGACTAAATATTGAAAAAGCTAAGTCACATTTTAGGGAAAATCTGATTTAGTGGTTTATGTTGTTGCGTCTATGCCAAGAAATGAAATACTTTCCCTTACAGTTTGTTGTTGCGATTTATATGTTGTTAAAAATTGATTTTTATTCTGCCTAAGCTGAAAAGTTTCAATTTCAAAATTATTTTTTTAAAAATGCCATTAACTATTGTTATATTTCTTCACAAATATTTTCATTAGCATTATGTGTCCCTTAATATACATTAATATTACCAAAAATTTATGGGATTTGATAATTTCAGTGAACATAAACATTTATAAAAATTAGAGGCTGGCTAGGGTTCATGACAATGAACATAGCGATTTTCCCACTAAAATATATTTATATTTATTTTTTCAATTATCGCCATGCTTTTTCATGTATATTTATCTAGAAAAATGGTCATATTTAAGAAAATCAACTAACATACCATTTTGGCCAGAAAGGGCTAAGATTGTGGAAACATCATTGCGACTCTTAAAAACTAATGCTATGTTAGAAAACATTAAAACTTAATGGGATCTCGAAAACTTAAAATTTCAAATAATATGGATGTTGTCAAATGGAATTTTAGATAAAATATTCATTGTTTTTAATTCTTAATTCTACTTGTAAGGTTAGAATTTATTTTTTTTATATAATGAATTCTAAATGATCATTGGTGTGGAAATATTAAGCTTGGAATTGTGCATAAGTTGTTCAAATTGGATTGGGGGCGAATTTTAATTTCTTAAGAAAGAAGAGTTTAATCTAAAGCAGTTTTGTTTCTATAATGTGAATATTTAGATTTTAGGAAATTTACCAATTAGTGCAATTATTAAATCTAAGTAGTCTAGATTTCCTTATTATGAGTGACCAATGAAAACAGAGGCAATTAAAATTTGGACATTTATTGTAAATAGTTCTCAATTCATCGCCATTCCGAGAGCCATGCTTCGCATTACATTAATCTTTGTGGGACTTGTGCTATTTAACATTCTAGTAATGGTACAGACTTTGAACCTTCCATTGTACAACGCTTATGTTCTCACGCCCGTAGATGAGCTTCAGCGACAAACACGCACTTCCGCTCTTCATTTCGGAAAAAGAAACTCTCAAATTAACTACGATGATGTTGATCCATACGAACGTGCAGTTTCTAACTTGCATTGGGGCAAAAGAACATCTGCTTTACATTTTGGTAAATAAACTTATATCAATTTGTTGTAAATAAACAAAAGGTGTGTAGTGAATTCAGCAAATATAGGCTTTTCTTTGGGTTTTTAACTATAGTTTGTGGCCACCGATGATAATTCGAAGCAAATATGTAACAACTGTTTTTCTATAAGTTTTTTATAAAGTGATATTAGTTACATAGTTGCAATTATATAAAAATTGATGAATTTTTTCAAATAATTTTTTCGATAAAATTCTAAGTAATACATAGATAGCTGTGCTTAAGTATGCAGACACCAAACTTGACAATCTATTTTTGCAGTGATTGACATAGATTTGGTAGTGTGATTAATATATATTTTTATCAGAAACTTATTTTTATCACATTTAGCTCTAAATAGTGTCCGTTTATACTATCCCAATAATTATGAATCGTATGTAAATTTTAACGAAGCATTAATTTTCGAGTGAAAACTTCAGTATATTTACAACTTTTTGTATGAGCGTATTAAGAATTTTCAAAAATTTTGCTATGTAAATTGTGCAAGATTTGACAAATACTATTTCCAGATATTGTATTATATATATTCAACAAGAATAAGGTTAAAATATCAACAAAAAAATATGTATACAGATTTGAATTGTTTACATTGTGTGCAACTACAAGAAATGCACCACGTGTACATATTTTCCATCGTAACTTGTTCTTAAATAATTTTCAAGGAATTCCTTTAATTTTCTCTTAAAAATCGGGTGAGATAAATATAGGTTCATATCAGTTTTTAAGATCAATAAATTTGCTGAATGCACTATCCTATTAAAATAATATGATAAATGAAACATATTCTTTGATTTCAGAATGTTAAATTCTTTCTTTGAAGATGATCTTGTATTAATAAATTGTCTTTCATATCAATATAATCAGATTTTCTTAAAAAATAAAACTTCACTTCATAGAAATCGAACTGTTATGGGTAAAATTCTGTAAAACCTTTTTTGTATAAAACATAGTAAATATGAAAGGCTAACACCGATACTAATCACTACAATTTTTAACTAAAATATAAAATTAATGATTTCAAAGTTTATATTTTTTAATTATTCAAACTTGGAGGTAATTTACTGTCGATTGACATTTGTATAAAATAAATATATGTTTAATTTGCGTAACTTGCAAACATTATTTATTTTGAAGAGGTGCGTTGTGATATTTGTTTGTCAGCATGTAATGTATTGAGGAGGGAATTTCTGCTTTATTCTTTCGCAACGTATGAACGGATACTTTCTTTAAATTTGATGTTTCTCATGCGGATTTTTCATTACATTCATTACAAGTCGCTAATTTTTATCTGGCTAACGCATTAGTTCACTCCAATAGCCTTTGCCTAAACACGTATTAGTGATCTTTATAGCATTGGATTCTGACGACTGCCCTAATTGAATTTATTGAATAAATTTCAACCTTTGATTTATGCTTTACATGTTCAAACAAGTGCAGTCTTCTTATTTCTCACACTTTTGTTTGCAGTTTCTTGTGTAATGGCTTTTTTATCGTTCTTCTTTAATTTTTACTTCATTTTTGGAATACATATTATAAATCCTTTAGATTAAAATTTTATGTTGGTCTTTGTATATTTTTAAGGACATGATAAAAAATTATAACGAATGGTTTTTTATATAAAATTTACCTTTTTTTTCTTAGTTTTTTATCATTATGCAATTATCCAGATGTTCAACAATGTCAGAGATAATATACGAAAACTTCTTAGTTAGTGTGAGCATTCTTTTCATTTAATATATTTTGAAATTTTTATATTTTAAGGTTTTGGGAAAACTGATAAAAATACAAATGGTTTCTTCAGTTATTAAAATCCCATGTTTAAAGTTACATATGGTTATGCACGTGCAGAATTGCTGAAAAATCTTAATCTAGAGAACAGTACAAATCTATGATATTCAAATGTACTACATTAATGAAAAATTTGATTGCAGTGCCAAAAATGAAGTGCATTGATTACATGTACGGGATGAATGACAAATATGTAGGTGAGATAATATACATCTCAAGAAATTTGGATCACTTTAATTGCACACCACTAAACGGAGCAAGACCAAATTGATTTGCTTCAAAATAAATGTTGTGCAATAATTCAATTTGCAAGTTCATTACATGTTTTACAGCAAAGTGAAATGGAGCGATTTAAACAAGAAGGCTTAGTCAGCAATAAATCGTCATAGAGGGTTTTATAGATTCATAGGTTTTGGTGTAAAACGTGTTTGAAATAGACACTTTCAATTTTTCTATTGAAAAATCGATGTTGGGAATAAAATTTTTAAAAATCCTGGCAAGTTCTTTAAGAGATCAACAACATAATATGCAATAGTGAATTGTCAGACAAAACCTTCCTGACAGGGATTGATCATAGAGGCTTTTCTAGATGATAAAGAAACGTCAGAATTTATTATTTCATTGTCTCACTAATTTATTAACATAGCAAATTTTCATACGCGCGAAATTGAAGGTAATATTTCTCAGATGATTCAATGAACCTAATTTCTTCCTATAAGGCAAACAGTAACTATTAAATCATGGTAACAAAGAACATTCTTCTTCAATACAGGCTGATAAAAAGCGCAATTGACATTTTCAAAATGATAATATTTACTGTTACATCACTAAAATATGCAATTACAGTATGTTTCACGTCATTACTCTTCTATTTTTTTAGATATGACAACCATACGTTCTACAATTTTTTGTTAAAAATGTTCACAGTTCATTTCATTGACGTCTGAAGTTATTTCTAATTGTTATAAACCAATTTCTTCTTCTAAGAAATTTAGATAAATCTTAAACACTCGTAACACATTATTAGTAAACCCTCTCTATCCTTGCCTTTTTTGTCCATAACCCAGTAATTTTGTATATAATCTTCACATTTCTGCTTATTAATTTTTAAATGTATGCTCATAATGTGATAGTTGTTTAATAATTTCCTAAGAAAGTTAATTTATAATTCTTAACGCCTATGGGGTGATCTAAATCCGGATTTATTCATTGAAATCATTTATAATCCACCTATCCTATTCAGAGCGTTTATGAACGTTAAAATATTGTATTCAATGACTCTATGATAACTTAGAAGTTCTATATTAATTAATCAGACAATTTGAATATTAAGCTAAAATTTCGCTCATAACATATTAATCATCTCTATTTTTTGCGATTCTTAAAAGTGTGTTTTTTTGTTTGAAGTATAAAAAAAGTTAATCCGCCTATTATGCAGAATATAATTCATAATAGAAATGTTTATATATAAATGTAAATGTATATATATATATATATATATATGTATAAATATACATATAATGTTGACCATATTATTAATTAAGTTTAACAAATTCATTTAACGGAAAATAGAATATATTATTTTACCCGGTGTGTTCAACAGATTACTTACTAAACTTTGTTGAATAAAAGAAAAGAAAGACAAATATTGTGTTTTATAATGTGGTATATACTGTAATTTATGCGAACGGCAATTAAGTTTATGATACTTTATTGAATTCTTAGAGGCAAAATCGAATCATTATCAGATCTAATATTGAAATTTAATTAGTATTTGGGGAGGGGGAAATTGTATACTAATTAGAGACTGTACTGAAGAGCAACAATCTTTGCGAAACGCCCTGCTGTAATCATTATATATTTTTAGTAAAGTAGCTTTCTAAATCGATTATATATATATATATATATATATATATATATTATATAGCAGTGATGATATTTTCTTTGAGGCCAGGCCTCACCTTCCTCACATAAAACACTTTTAATGAGCGTTCAATATTTTATACTTACATAGGGTATCAATGTTCAAATAATTCCTAAAATTTTAAGTTTTTTATAATCATATAGATATTGTAAAGGTAATGTTAGGATTTGCAAAGCTTTTTGTTCTGTCTTGTTCTTTAGCTATAATTTTGAGCATTTACAAATCTTAGCTTTCGAGTTACACACCAAGTTACATGTCATAACACAAATTAGAATATGGGTTGACAAGTTTAACCCTTATCAGCCCAACAAAATTTACCAAATAATCCGCTGGACAGTAAACATATGTAAACAATATAAAATAATCCAAAATGTGATTTATAAACATCCTATTATAGAAAAATAAATCGAAATAAAACAGAAGAGCCTTACGAAATTTTAAAGGTTTTGAACTTAAGTCTCTATATGCTAAGGTTATGGTTGAGCAGACATTCATATTACAGTTACTGCATATCGCTCGAGTAGACTTGTGGTATTTAGTTTCCTGCTATTTCCTTGGAGCAGACGAACGCGACCCCGCAAGCAATAGAGAGTAAATTTTTGTCTGAATATTCTAAATATTAATGAAGTGCTATTGGTTATTGGTTATTCGATTGGTTTAGAGATAAAATGTTCGATGCTATCATCAAGAATGTCCATCCCCCTTTTCCAAAGTTATAGTCGTGGATAGCTGCAGGTTTCTTATCTTCGCGGTCACTTATTTCGTTCGATGAATGTATTGTGCTAAGTAGAATAACGGTTATGTTGCGCATAAGAACATAGGATAACAACATGCCTTAAGTTTGATGAAACGTTTTGAAAAAATATACTGACCTCTCGTCAACTTCAAAGCCGTGGGAACGTCACGGTTATTCGCAATATCTATGCAAATAATTTTTAGTCTTTTATCCAAAAGATCGACGGTTATAAACCATGACTGATATAATATCTATCAGTAAAAATTTTTGCTTCCCGTGTGTGATGATGAGCACACAGTCACGAACAATGTTTTGAGCTAGCCGGACAATTTGACTTGTCATTCACATGTTTCGCTATATGAAATCGCTTCCTGAGCAAAACCATTTGTAGCTGCAAAAAGAATAGGGTGATCTATATTTGTCGAGTTTAGCGGGCCGGACACATTATCTCCGATAGCCATATAATTGCTCATCAAGGTTGAGCCATCCACATTGTTCCTAATGTTTTCGCAAATTCATCGAAAAAGCGATCATAATTCTTTGATTCTGCCAGCTTATCACTATGTTGTCGTTTAACTTTATTATCAAAGGTAGCAAATTGTAGAAATTGTTTGAGATAATTTCTTGATATTGCATTGGAGTAGAAGTTTTGATTATAGAAGAATGCTGATATCGCGGACATATTGACTTTGTCAGTTCCTGCACGAATTATACATTCTCTTCTTCTCTAGTCTCAACAATATCAGTACCTGAATATTCCACTATACGCTCCCATCATTGCTGTCTTCACGATCTACTTCAATGTCATTGTCTTTCATGTGACTAGAAAGTGGAGTTGCGTTGAATCAAAGTTTGATGAAAATATAGTTTGAAATTTGAAAGTGTGAACATTTGATATCAAGTTTGAGATTTCGAAGAAAAAGTCTTATATACAAAATAAATGCATATTTTTAGATTGTAAAGTGTAATTAAATATACATTAATAATGAGGTAGCATCAAAAAGGCCTGATGCAGAGTTTGCCTATAATAATGTGGAGTATACATATACATCCTACTAGAACCTAATTTTAACATGAATAACACATTGTCTATATAGAAAAGAAATAGGATTTTAGACCTATTTCATAGAAACGTCATATTTGTATTAAATGCCCTTTAGTTTATAAAGATATTGAAAAATGTTGAAATCGCTCATTTAATTATTTGAGATAAATCAGCAAAAAGCTATCAACATACATGTGTGGCTTTAACTACCATAAAGTATACAAAATATGTTCGCTGTTAGTTCAATTATCAAACATGCTATAAGAACAATCCCTGAGTGTAATTTATGTTAATTAATTTATAAAGTCATTATTAATGCCTGTCAGAAGTTTACATTTACAATATTTAACTAAGTAATTTTTATATTAATGCACTGGATACAATAATTGTGAATTTTTGAAATATAATTTTAACATAAAATAATATTGGAAAAATTAAATATACTGTTGATGTGTAAATTTCGCTAAAACTTTAATTATCAAAGTTTGCTATTTACTCTCCAAAATGTGATTTGATTTTTGAATTTCTGAATTTTCCTAAGTTGATTTAAAGGTTTGGAATTTGTTTAAAAATTTGGAAATTTGATTTCAAACTTTGAAAATTTGAATTTGATTTGAAAGACCTGATTATCACTGCTTGAAGAAACCTATATATCTTCCTGTTGGATTATATATGGTGTGTCTGAAAAGTTTTAAGAATTTATACCTCATTTTAAAATTGAAACGAGATTCCAAAAAAAGACATTATATTTACACAATGTAATCACCACCTGCATTTATCACCCTTTTGCAATGTTCAACTAAATGTTGCATCTCACGTGAGAAACAGTTTTCTTCTATCTGTCTAAACCACTGCAGCGTTTCATTTACGATTTCATCGGAGGATC
>CABFPE010000299.1:556766-575204 GCA_900660155.1 Hofstenia miamia
TATATATATAGGATTGTAACATAAGTTTTCTCCGATGAAAAATATATTTCAAAAAATGACTTTCAAAATACTGACTTTATGAATTATCAGTGTCTTTTATATGTTGAAAATAATCACCATTATTGTCTATGCATTTTTCCATCGATTGGGAAGCTGTTTGATTCCATCGGAATAAAATTTTCTTGGCTTTTATTCAAAGCACGCCTAAATATCAACCATAATTTCATCAGCATTTTGATGTGTTCTTGCACGAACAGCATTCTTCATTGGAGAGAACAGGTAATAATCTGATTGAGATAGATCCGGTGAATATGCTAATTTTTCACACACATGCACGTACATAATTTTATCAGAAAATGCTGTCATTCATCCTAAAAAACTTATATTAGAATTCAGTATATATTTATATATATATATATATATATATATATCGATTTTTACACAGTGTTAGTTTGAGCAAAAATGTCTGTACCCAGCGCCAGCATACAATTTGAGGCCTCAAAAAAATACCCGAATTTTTTATATAGTTGTTATTGAGGACCCATATGAGGCAATGTGCAAAAATGAGGCCTGATGTCGGACTTTTTTAAGAACCCATTTCCCAGGTCAGATATCCCACAGTATATGTTCTTTTAGAATACTCAGGGCCAATATATATATTGATAGTGGTAAAATCTTTAAAATTTGGGCAAAATCCAAAAAATCTTTTAAAAATTTGTGCATCTATTGTTTACAAAAATTCAATTCATGGGAAATCCTTTTGCAAGGAAACTTGGCTTCTTTAAATCAACGGTGCTAGCCTCAGATACGGTATGAAAAAAAGCGTTAATAATTTCCTAAAAATGTGAGGAAAATATTATTACAAGCTTCTTTTAAAAGGTTTTATCTGAGTTGGGCATATTATATCAGTGATAACAATTTATCGGATTGTTTACTTTCCTACTTCCCGTCTTTATAACAAAGAAAATAACTAGGTTTTGTTATTTGGTTGCACGCCTGCTTAAATCGTTACATTCTCAGCGAACTATATAGACAATGTCACTTTTAAAATCTCTATGTATGTCATGGCCATTTTTTATTTCTGTTACTTTGTTTGATATGTTGGCAGGTACTATGGTAACCCTATTTTATTCTCTCGCCTGGACGAATGTAATTAAATTTTGTTAAAATTTAAAGATTTTTATTGTTTATACACAATGCTGACAGGTATCATTGTGAACACTCTAAAATTCTCTCGCTTAATCGAATTTAATTGATTTCTATTGTACTTATAAAGGATATTGAATCTGCGCTAATTTTTTAATTGTCAAAAAAATGCTAGGAAACCTTAACGCATGAAAACTGTTCCCACAAAAAGTCTGACATACCTGCATACTTAGATGACAAAAATATATTTGTCAATTCTTGTTGAGCTAAATGCTTTTCTTTTGTAAAATTTTCTTTTCAGCACTGGCGAATTGATAAAATTCATTATTCAATTATATAACTCGTGAACTGGGGTTCATATGCTATTGAAATTGTCATTAAAATCCAGCTCTTTTGAATAACTTAGAAATAATTCTCAAAGGACAAATTAAGTTTTATGTCACCTTAAGCCACACCTTTATTCAAATGTTTTTTTAGAAACATGTCTTCAGTTTTTTAATTCACGTCAATTTTTAACAAATTTTTAAATATAATGTATGTATATGTGTATATGTGCTTAGGTCAATTATCCAATTCAAAAACATTAAAGGCGTTGCTTTGTATTTACATAGAAACTAATATCAATCACTAAATTACCTAAATGAAAAATGTTTTTGTGTCTTAGGGTAGTTATTCCAAGTATGCGAGTATTCCACTGAAATTATTGACATAAAATTATTTTAATTTACACATTTCTTTGAGCCTAACTGAATTTATAGCCAATCAAACAGTCTGCAATAATAAATGCAATATACCTGAAAACCATTTATGCCACCTAACATTTCATACACAGTTTCTTGAAATCACCTCATTCACATATAAAATATTTAATGATAACAGCGTAATGTTTATTTTTATAATTTTACTGTCATTTTGCATACATGTATGTATACAACATACAAAACGTAAGAATGTAGAAGCGAAAGCAAACCGGCTTGGAATTTCCATATTTGAGCACTCACCTGAGTAATGGGAGGCCCACAGAGTTGGAATTATCAAGATTTTTTAGGCTGGTCCGGCCAAAAACAGCTTACTCCCAATTCAAACCGGCTCTATTTGAAATACTAGTAATTCAGCCCTATATTTTTCTTTTGCTCACTAACGCTGTCTTTTTCTTCATGAAGACCCACAACCCTACACTGTGAAATTCAATTAGTTGCAATTGCATTATGCTAACTTTAATTCGACAAACCTGTAATATGTGTCACATTTCATAACCCCTTCCTAGCACCAATACTACCCTCCTTCTCCCAATTAGATAATGTGACAAAGTTAATGAAGCCATTCATGCGAGCCTATTGTCAGGAGTGGTCTTTGGAAGCAGCGACTCCTTTTTTTCAGTTTTTATATATTCAATTATTAATAGTTAACTTAAATCATTTCAAAGTGAGAGAGATTTCTCAGAAACGCTGTTTACTTTCAGCAGATAAAGCTAATAAGTTAGAAGTTTTGCGTCAATCAACAATGTAGGGCTGATTAAATTTAAACGAAAAGTTTTTGTCATATGCAACTTTTAAGCTTTCATGTTAATTATTTTTTTGATGTATGTCAAATATCAATTTAATCATTAAACCAATGTCAATTCTGAAGTCCAATGCTCTAAAATTAATTCACACTGGTTAGAGCAGATAGGAAGGACATATTACTGACACAAATTAATATCTATATTATGGTTTAAATTGTTTTTCAGGCTAATAATATTTTTCCTACATTTTAAGATGATTAATTAAGTGAACTATATTTCAACCAAACAATGCGATAAAAAATCCTTTATTGAGTTGTTTGCTACTGGGCTTAGACCAGCCGTAAAACTTAGTTGCCCTAAAGGTAGTTTATGCGAGTATTTGTTTAATAGGAATATATAATAAATTACCAACATATTCTAAGTAGTATTTCATTTAATTAGTGAAATCAATTATTATTAATTTACTGCCGGAGTAAGTTAATTATTCCATACCAATTATTTTCTGCTAATTTATAATAAATTTAATGTCTTGTATTTATAGATACATTAAATTATATTGGCGATCACAAACCTAAACTGTAATGCAGACTAATCTCCATTTATTGAAATATACCGTATATATGTCCACAGAAATGTTCGTAAGCTCAAGCTATACTCAACTTCATAGAATAGTTTTTACATGTACCGAACTTTGATAAGTTTTTATCCGTTCTCATTTTTTTCAACCCACACTTTGCATCATATACATCTTTGGTCCCCTGGCAGAACAATCTCATCACTTTATTCAACCAAAACTGCTCTATATGCGTAAGACACAGTTCATTGCTAAGTAAGATACTACATGTTTTAAATGAGTGTCTGAAATTTTAAGCAGACCACATGACTTTTCATTCAGCCCTAATCATTTTTATGTTTTCATTAGAGAATGATATTATTCAATGACTTAGACAGCTAGGATAGTCTACCTGTAAAATGCAGTACAACGCCTAACTTAGCATGCAATTTACAAAGCTATTAATTCCTTCAGAGATCTTTATTTTCAATATTAACAATAATTCTATATTTATTATATATTTAAAAATTTACCGTAAAACAATATTGGGAAAATTTAATAGTGTTGATGTGTAAATTTTACAAAAATTTGACTATCGAAGTTTGCTCTTAAGCCTTCACAGTTTGGTTTAAAATTTGAATTTTATAATTCTGCAAAATTTGATTTGAAAGTTTAGAATTTTTGTAAAAATTTGAAAATTGGATTTAAAGTTTGAAAATTTGAATTTGATTTGAAACTCTGTTATACAGCATTTACGCTGATTTTCATGCAATGTTGCGTAATAGCCAGCTTTTTTAAATTTTGGCCAATCTTTCCCAATACTTCGGTAAAAGTTCTGCCCATGTCCATCTTTGCCTCAGCCACTCCTGAAAAAATGTTCTAGAAGACGTATTTTCAAAGTTTTTCTGAAATAGTAATTAGAAGTTAATTATGTATTTGATTTTTTACTGGAAAACACAATTTTGACAAAAATAATATTTATAGACTACCTCTTTTGAGGTAGACTTGCTTAAGGGTAAACCGTGAAACTTGGTTGCTGAAACTTGCTAGATGGTTCTGTGGATGCACAGCTTTGTGGCTATTAATGAACTACAGGCACATAATTAATTAGCTGCATCTAATTACCAGCAAATAATGCATGAAATATTTTTTCCAACAAGTCAAAAACTTATTCGGCTTTCTGTTAAGTTTAAGTCTGTGTTTATATTAGATGAAGAAATGATTTGTGAAGAACAGTCCATTTAATATTTTTTGTATTTTTGCAATATAAGAATAGATGTAGGAATCATTTCCTAATGTTTCATATTCTAAACTACTACGAATTTTAATAAATAATCAATTCTTACATTTTTTCTGCTTTTATTTCTATAACAATTGTACGCCATAGAATAATACAATCATTTTATCAATCTTGTGATTGAAAAGCTATAGTCATTAATTATTTATTGGTGCCTATCGAGTGAAATTCTTGATAAAATATACCAATTTACATTTTTATCAAAATATTAAATAAGCTATTGAAATATTCTGTTAAGCGCTCAGTAAAATTTCCTTTAACTGTCAATAAAGTAATTTATCTAACTATAATGCTAAAAAATAATTAAATTAAGTAGGCTTACTACAATTTTATTAAGCACTTCTTTTGTACCATGTTTAGATTCAGACAAGTCAATGTGGAATGGTTGGCACCTTGCAAATTATTGATGTTTATAAATAGCAATCGCCGGCACCAGTACTGATCTATTCCTAAGTTCTGGCCTTCATGTATATATGGATTGCATATATATATATATATATATATATATATATATATATATATATATGTATATATATATTAGGTTGGCCCTTAGAAAAAGGCAAAATAATATATATATATATATATATATATATATACTAAAATTGTCAAGCATCTACAATATAATTGACATATGGAATGTTGTTTAGTCTCCTGCGAGCCTTTATATTTAAAATATTTGAGTGCAGAATTCTTCTTGTTGGAAATGATTAAATGCAATTTCTACACAAGCTAATTTAAACCTTTTCTGGTCACTGTTCATTACAATGAACAAGACTAAATATTGAAAAAGCTAAGTCACATTTTAGGGAAAATCTGATTTAGTGGTTTATGTTGTTGCGTCTATGCCAAGAAATGAAATACTTTCCCTTACAGTTTGTTGTTGCGATTTATATGTTGTTAAAAATTGATTTTTATTCTGCCTAAGCTGAAAAGTTTCAATTTCAAAATTATTTTTTTAAAAATGCCATTAACTATTGTTATATTTCTTCACAAATATTTTCATTAGCATTATGTGTCCCTTAATATACATTAATATTACCAAAAATTTATGGGATTTGATAATTTCAGTGAACATAAACATTTATAAAAATTAGAGGCTGGCTAGGGTTCATGACAATGAACATAGCGATTTTCCCACTAAAATATATTTATATTTATTTTTTCAATTATCGCCATGCTTTTTCATGTATATTTATCTAGAAAAATGGTCATATTTAAGAAAATCAACTAACATACCATTTTGGCCAGAAAGGGCTAAGATTGTGGAAACATCATTGCGACTCTTAAAAACTAATGCTATGTTAGAAAACATTAAAACTTAATGGGATCTCGAAAACTTAAAATTTCAAATAATATGGATGTTGTCAAATGGAATTTTAGATAAAATATTCATTGTTTTTAATTCTTAATTCTACTTGTAAGGTTAGAATTTATTTTTTTTATATAATGAATTCTAAATGATCATTGGTGTGGAAATATTAAGCTTGGAATTGTGCATAAGTTGTTCAAATTGGATTGGGGGCGAATTTTAATTTCTTAAGAAAGAAGAGTTTAATCTAAAGCAGTTTTGTTTCTATAATGTGAATATTTAGATTTTAGGAAATTTACCAATTAATGCAATTATTAAATCTAAGTAGTCTAGATTTCCTTATTATGAGTGACCAATGAAAACAGAGGCAATTAAAATTTGGACATTTATTGTAAATAGTTCTCAATTCATCGCCATTCCGAGAGCCATGCTTCGCATTACATTAATCTTTGTGGGACTTGTGCTATTTAACATTCTAGTAATGGTACAGACTTTGAACCTTCCATTGTACAACGCTTATGTTCTCACGCCCGTAGATGAGCTTCAGCGACAAACACGCACTTCCGCTCTTCATTTCGGAAAAAGAAACTCTCAAATTAACTACGATGATGTTGATCCATACGAACGTGCAGTTTCTAACTTGCATTGGGGCAAAAGAACATCTGCTTTACATTTTGGTAAATAAACTTATATCAATTTGTTGTAAATAAACAAAAGGTGTGTAGTGAATTCAGCAAATATAGGCTTTTCTTTGGGTTTTTAACTATAGTTTGTGGCCACCGATGATAATTCGAAGCAAATATGTAACAACTGTTTTTCTATAAGTTTTTTATAAAGTGATATTAGTTACATAGTTGCAATTATATAAAAATTGATGAATTTTTTCAAATAATTTTTTCGATAAAATTCTAAGTAATACATAGATAGCTGTGCTTAAGTATGCAGACACCAAACTTGACAATCTATTTTTGCAGTGATTGACATAGATTTGGTAGTGTGATTAATATATATTTTTATCAGAAACTTATTTTTATCACATTTAGCTCTAAATAGTGTCCGTTTATACTATCCCAATAATTATGAATCGTATGTAAATTTTAACGAAGCATTAATTTTCGAGTGAAAACTTCAGTATATTTACAACTTTTTGTATGAGCGTATTAAGAATTTTCAAAAATTTTGCTATGTAAATTGTGCAAGATTTGACAAATACTATTTCCAGATATTGTATTATATATATTCAACAAGAATAAGGTTAAAATATCAACAAAAAAATATGTATACAGATTTGAATTGTTTACATTGTGTGCAACTACAAGAAATGCACCACGTGTACATATTTTCCATCGTAACTTGTTCTTAAATAATTTTCAAGGAATTCCTTTAATTTTCTCTTAAAAATCGGGTGAGATAAATATAGGTTCATATCAGTTTTTAAGATCAATAAATTTGCTGAATGCACTATCCTATTAAAATAATATGATAAATGAAACATATTCTTTGATTTCAGAATGTTAAATTCTTTCTTTGAAGATGATCTTGTATTAATAAATTGTCTTTCATATCAATATAATCAGATTTTCTTAAAAAATAAAACTTCACTTCATAGAAATCGAACTGTTATGGGTAAAATTCTGTAAAACCTTTTTTGTATAAAACATAGTAAATATGAAAGGCTAACACCGATACTAATCACTACAATTTTTAACTAAAATATAAAATTAATGATTTCAAAGTTTATATTTTTTAATTATTCAAACTTGGAGGTAATTTTCTGTCGATTGACATTTGTATAAAATAAATATATGTTTAATTTGCGTAACTTGCAAACATTATTTATTTTGAAGAGGTGCATTGTGATATTTGTTTGTCAGCATGTAATGTATTGAGGAGGGAATTTCTGCTTTATTCTTTCGCAACGTATGAACGGATACTTTCTTTAAATTTGATGTTTCTCATGCGGATTTTTCATTACATTCATTACAAGTCGCTAATTTTTATCTGGCTAACGCATTAGTTCACTCCAATAGCCTTTGCCTAAACACGTATTAGTGATCTTTATAGCATTGGATTCTGACGACTGCCCTAATTGAATTTATTGAATAAATTTCAACCTTTGATTTATGCTTTACATGTTCAAACAAGTGCAGTCTTCTTATTTCTCACACTTTTGTTTGCAGTTTCTTGTGTAATGGCTTTTTTATCGTTCTTCTTTAATTTTTACTTCATTTTTGGAATACATATTATAAATCCTTTAGATTAAAATTTTATGTTGGTCTTTGTATATTTTTAAGGACATGATAAAAAATTATAACGAATGGTTTTTTATATAAAATTTACCTTTTTTTTCTTAGTTTTTTATCATTATGCAATTATCCAGATGTTCAACAATGTCAGAGATAATATACGAAAACTTCTTAGTTAGTGTGAGCATTCTTTTCATTTAATATATTTTGAAATTTTTATATTTTAAGGTTTTGGGAAAACTGATAAAAATACAAATTGTTTCTTCAATTATTAAAATCCCATGTTTAAAGTTACATATGTTTATACACGTGCAGAATTGCTGAGAAATCTTAATCTAGAGAACAGTACAAATCTATGATATTCAAATGTACTACATTAATGAAAAATTTGATTGCAGTGCCAAAAATGAAGTGCATTGATTACATGTACGGGATGAATGACAAATATGTAGGTGAGATAATATACATCTCAAGAAATTTGGATCACTTTAATTGCACACCACTAAACGGAGCAAGACCAAATTGATTTGCTTCAAAATAAATGTTGTGCAATAATTCAATTTGCAAGTTCATTACATGTTTTACAGCAAAGTGAAATGGAGCGATTTAAACAAGAAGGCTTAGTCAGCAATAAATCGTCATAGAGGGTTTTATAGATTCATAGGTTTTGGTGTAAAACGTGTTTGAAATAGACACTTTCAATTTTTCTATTGAAAAATCGATGTTGGGAATAAAATTTTTAAAAATCCTGGCAAGTTCTTTAAGAGATCAACAACATAATATGCAATAGTGAATTGTCAGACAAAACCTTCCTGACAGGGATTGATCATAGAGGCTTTTCTAGATGATAAAGAAACGTCAGAATTTATTATTTCATTGTCTCACTAATTTATGAACATAGCAAATTTCATACGCGCGAAATTGAAGGTAATATTTCTCAGATGATACAATGAACCTAATAATATATTATTTTAAGGCAAACAGTAACTATTAAATCATGGTAACAAAGAACATTCTTCTTCAATACAGGCTGATAAAAAGCGCAATTGACATTTTCAAAATGATAATATTTACTGTTACATCACTAAAATATGCAATTACAGTATGTTTCACGTCATTACTCTTCTATTTTTTTAGATATGACAACCATACGTTCTACAATTTTTTGTTAAAAATGTTCACAGTTCATTTCATTGACGTCTGAAGTTATTTCTAATTGTTATAAACCAATTTCTTCTTCTAAGAAATTTAGATAAATCTTAAACACTCGTAACACATTATTAGTAAACCCTCTCTATCCTTGCCTTTTTTGTCCATAACCCAGTAATTTTGTATATAATCTTCACATTTCTGCTTATTAATTTTTAAATGTATGCTCATAATGTGATAGTTGTTTAATAATTTCCTAAGAAAGTTAATTTATAATTCTTAACGCCTATGGGGTGATCTAAATCCGGATTTATTCATTGAAATCATTTATAATCCACCTATCCTATTCAGAGCGTTTATGAACGTTAAAATATTGTATTCAATGACTCTATGATAACTTAGAAGTTCTATATTAATTAATCAGACAATTTGAATATTAAGCTAAAATTTCGCTCATAACATATTAATCATCTCTATTTTTTGCGATTCTTAAAAGTGTGTTTTTTTGTTTGAAGTATAAAAAAAGTTAATCCGCCTATTATGCAGAATATAATTCATAATAGAAATGTTTATATATAAATGTAAATGTATATATATATATATATATATATGTATAAATATACATATAATGTTGACCATATTATTAATTAAGTTTAACAAATTCATTTAACGGAAAATAGAATATATTATTTTACCCGGTGTGTTCAACAGATTACTTACTAAACTTTGTTGAATAAAAGAAAAGAAAGACAAATATTGTGTTTTATAATGTGGTATATACTGTAATTTATGCGAACGGCAATTAAGTTTATGATACTTTATTGAATTCTTAGAGGCAAAATCGAATCATTATCAGATCTAATATTGAAATTTAATTAGTATTTGGGGAGGGGGAAATTGTATACTAATTAGAGACTGTACTGAAGAGCAACAATCTTTGCGAAACGCCCTGCTGTAATCATTATATATTTTTAGTAAAGTAGCTTTCTAAATCGATTATATATATATATATATATATATATATATATTATATAGCAGTGATGATATTTTCTTTGAGGCCAGGCCTCACCTTCCTCACATAAAACACTTTTAATGAGCGTTCAATATTTTATACTTACATAGGGTATCAATGTTCAAATAATTCCTAAAATTTTAAGTTTTTTATAATCATATAGATATTGTAAAGGTAATGTTAGGATTTGCAAAGCTTTTTGTTCTGTCTTGTTCTTTAGCTATAATTTTGAGCATTTACAAATCTTAGCTTTCGAGTTACACACCAAGTTACATGTCATAACACAAATTAGAATATGGGTTGACAAGTTTAACCCTTATCAGCCCAACAAAATTTACCAAATAATCCGCTGGACAGTAAACATATGTAAACAATATAAAATAATCCAAAATGTGATTTATAAACATCCTATTATAGAAAAATAAATCGAAATAAAACAGAAGAGCCTTACAAAATTTTAAAGGTTTTGAACTTAAGTCTCTATATGCTAAGGTTATGGTTGAGCAGACATTCATATTACAGTTACTGCATATCGCTCGAGTAGACTTGTGGTATTTAGTTTCCTGCTATTTCCTTGGAGCAGACGAACGCGACCCCGCAAGCACTAGAGAGTACATTTTTGTCTGAATATTCTAAATATTAATGAAGTGCTATTGGTTATTGGTTATTCGATTGGTTTAGAGATAAAATGTTCGATGCAATCATCAAGAATGTCCATCCCCCTTTTCCAAAGTTATAGTCGTGGATAGCTGCAGGTTTCTTATCTTCGCGGTCACTTATTTCGTTCGATGAATGTATTGTGCTAAGTAGAATAACGGTTATGTTGCGCATAAGAACATAGGATAACAACATGCCTTAAGTTTGATGAAACGTTTTGAAAAAATATACTGACCTCTCGTCAACTTCAAAGCCGTGGGAACGTCACGGTTATTCGCAATATCTATGCAAATAATTTTTAGTCTTTTATCCAAAAGATCGACGGTTATAAACCATGACTGATATAATATCTATCAGTAAAAATTTTTGCTTCCCGTGTGTGATGATGAGCACACAGTCACGAACAATGTTTTGAGCTAGCCGGACAATTTGACTTGTCATTCACATGTTTCGCTATATGAAATCGCTTCCTGAGCAAAACCATTTGTAGCTGCAAAAAGAATAGGGTGATCTATATTTGTCGAGTTTAGCGGGCCGGACACATTATCTCCGATAGCCATATAATTGCTCATCAAGGTTGAGCCATCCACATTGTTCCTAATGTTTTCGCAAATTCATCGAAAAAGCGATCATAATTCTTTGATTCTGCCAGCTTATCACTATGTTGTCGTTTAACTTTATTATCAAAGGTAGCAAATTGTAGAAATTGTTTGAGATAATTTCTTGATATTGCATTGGAGTAGAAGTTTTGATTATAGAAGAATGCTGATATCGCGGACATATTGACTTTGTCAGTTCCTGCACGAATTATACATTCTCTTCTTCTCTAGTCTCAACAATATCAGTACCTGAATATTCCACTATACGCTCCCATCATTGCTGTCTTCACGATCTACTTCAATGTCATTGTCTTTCATGTGACTAGAAAGTGGAGTTGCGTTGAATCAAAGTTTGATGAAAATATAGTTTGAAATTTGAAAGTGTGAACATTTGATATCAAGTTTGAGATTTCGAAGAAAAAGTCTTATATACAAAATAAATGCATATTTTTAGATTGTAAAGTGTAATTAAATATACATTAATAATGAGGTAGCATCAAAAAGGCCTGATGCAGAGTTTGCCTATAATAATGTGGAGTATACATATACATCCTACTAGAACCTAATTTTAACATGAATAACACATTGTCTATATAGAAAAGAAATAGGATTTTAGACCTATTTCATAGAAACGTCATATTTGTATTAAATGCCCTTTAGTTTATAAAGATATTGAAAAATGTTGAAATCGCTCATTTAATTATTTGAGATAAATCAGCAAAAAGCTATCAACATACATGTGTGGCTTTAACTACCATAAAGTATACAAAATATGTTCGCTGTTAGTTCAATTATCAAACATGCTATAAGAACAATCCCTGAGTGTAATTTATGTTAATTAATTTATAAAGTCATTATTAATGCCTGTCAGAAGTTTACATTTACAATATTTAACTAAGTAATTTTTATATTAATGCACTGGATACAATAATTGTGAATTTTTGAAATATAATTTTAACATAAAATAATATTGGAAAAATTAAATATACTGTTGATGTGTAAATTTCGCTAAAACTTTAATTATCAAAGTTTGCTATTTACTCTCCAAAATGTGATTTGATTTTTGAATTTCTGAATTTTCCTAAGTTGATTTAAAGGTTTGGAATTTGTTTAAAAATTTGGAAATTTGATTTCAAACTTTGAAAATTTGAATTTGATTTGAAAGACCTGATTATCACTGCTTGAAGAAACCTATATATCTTCCTGTTGGATTATATATGGTGTGTCTGAAAAGTTTTAAGAATTTATACCTCATTTTAAAATTGAAACGAGATTCCAAAAAAAGACATTATATTTACACAATGTAATCACCACCTGCATTTATCACCCTTTTGCAATGTTCAACTAAATGTTGCATCTCACGTGAGAAACAGTTTTCTTCTATCTGTCTAAACCACTGCAGCGTTTCATTTACGATTTCATCGGAGGATCGAAAAGTAATCTTTCTTTTCCTATGCCGAACTCCTCAGCTAGCATTCGAAGCGACTGCCTGGGCTCTTTTTGAATGGACTCTCGTATTGCCATGATGTTGCTATTGGTGCAGGATGAAGATGGGCGGCCACTTCTGGGTTCGTCACACAGGGTGGTTTTGGATTCCGAAGAGAACTGTTTACACCATAGATATACAGTTGATTGTGATGGTGGCTGAGGAAATGCTGATGACGATGATGCTGCAGCTTGCAAATTGTCATAGATGGCAGATGGTCTTAAGCCTCGTGTAGCCTCAATGTACACATAAGCTCGAAACTGTTCTTTTGATAATTGCATTTTATATTCGCTGCACACAGAAGCAGTGATGAGAAAATATTGCACGAAGAATATGAAATGCAGCAATATGGCATGTGCACTTACACAGTTTGTCATTCCTTACTTATTTCTGATTGGCTTATTACAGACACTGCCTTAAGAATGCACATGCACCTAGAGAATAGCTGAATTCCTAAAACTTTTCAGACACACCAAGTATTTAGTTGTACTACTGTGTTTAGCATAACTGTGTGCCTTGGCCTTGGTATGATTGTAATGTAGAAAACTTATGTGGGTTAATCGAACAAATAGTATAAATATTTGAACTTAAGATTAGTAGCAATGAACAAAAAGATTAGAATTAGTCAAATATTATTCACGGCTTATGAGGCACAATAATTAAATCTTCTGCTATTGGCCGAGACTATTATTTTAACTTGACATCTCTACATATGTCAACTCCAATGAGTTAAATCCGTAAAAATCCTGGGACGAAAAATCAAGAATCCCGGAATTGAACCTCTAATAAATTTCGATAATTCCGGTGTTATGAAACCCTATGTATCAGTCATTGGAAAAGTAATAATTTTGCATAGATTTTTAAAATTATCTAAAAAAAATTTCAACTGGTCTCAGAGGACCGCCACTGATATATATATATATAGCTTGAAGAATTAAATTTAAAGTAGAAAATCTCTATTTGAGAATGGCAAATTGATAACAAACACCCTTTCCCAATACATGCTGATAAACTGTATAGCACAGTGTGCATTCTCAAAAAAGTTCATGTTTACTGATCCGGTAATTAACTGTTCAAGTAAATTTACTAACAGCATTTAAAAAATACTTTATTGATTTCTTGGAGGCAGAATTGAATCATTAGCAGATTTAGTTATGAAATTAAATTATTTTTTGAAAGAGAGCCCTCTATTAATTAGAGACTGTACTGAAGAACATGTTTTGTTTTACTTACAATGAAGTGTTCTAGTTTACTTACTAAAATGTAAAGCAGCTGGGATGCTGCCCATTCATATTGATCAACAACATCGAAGTTAATTTGAGAGTCTCCTTTTTCGAAATGAAGAGTGGAGTGGAAGTGTGAGTTTGTCGCCTAAGTTCATCTACGAGTGTACAATGGAAAATTGTTTAATGAAGGTTAGAAGTCTAGACATTACTAGAATGTTAAATAGCCCAAGTACCACAAGATTAGTGTAATGCGAGACATGGCTTTCGGAATAGCGATGAATGGAAAACTATTTTCAATCAATGTCTAAATATGTATACAAAACATTAAATTTAATACAGAGAATATCCATTGAAGAATGTCAAACTAATGGCATTGAACATCCTTCCTCAATCCATGCAGACCAACATATATCACAAATGAAGCTTTTCAAAATAATAATGATTACAGTTACACCAATAAAATATGCATTTAATTTCAATCACCACTTCAATTCTTCAAAAATATTTCATTGAACTTTCGTAAACAAGTATGAATCATTAAAAGTTTTGTACTTTGAAATTTAATTACTTTTTGGGTTAGAAAAAATCATTTTAATTAATGATTGTATTGATTAGCAACATTTGCAAATTTATGTTTAATATTTTAGAAGTGCTCTGTGTTCCAATATGTCTTGTCTGGCATCAAAAATCCCAGAAAAAAATTTTCAAACAAAAATTATGCAAATTTTAACCATAAAATTGGAATACTAAATTTTTGGTGTTTCATTGGTAAAGTGGATCATTGTTGTTCTAGTTTTCCTGGGTAATCTAATTTTTTTAGAAATTCACATTGGTATTTGGACATTCTTCACATTTGCTAAACAATTTGAATATTTATGAATCTTCATATTTTATATACAAAGACAATTTCTTCAAAAATTTCAAAATTCAGTTCTGGACTTGCCCAACTTCACATAGAAAACGATTGTAGAAATATCATTACTGTTACATTCTGCTCGACTTATTGAAATTATCTAATGATGCATTTTTAGATGAAGTTAAAGCAACACTCTATAATCATATCTCTGCTGGCCTGTTTTAATTAGATCATCCATCATTTTGCTCTTTCCACCGAATTTAATATGTCATATTTAAATTTTAAGTATTTCTAGTTTGTATGCACACCTATTACAAATTTAGACAAATTAATCGAGCATGAAAATCCTACATTTGGAAATATTGCCTTAAATAGAACTACAACGATAGCTACAGTAACTTTTTATTTTGAATTTCTTTGAAACAGATTAGTTTATCAACCCACAAATATTTTATTTCAATAATATTGTCTATAAATTTTGATAATATTTCATGTCAAATTAATGAGAATGGGTTTTTCATCATTGTATATTCAGACATAAATGTAGATAAAATTTTTATAAATATTGTTATTGTTAATTATTTAAAATTCAAAACTGAGTATTTATTTAATTAATGCAGTACTGTGTGTTTTTATTAAAATTCCAGTTATTTTTTAGTACTAAAAAATAGAAAAGCAGGAATCATGTTACGCTTCAAACATTTAACTTTATTGAATATGAAGTTTGTGTTGGCGTATTTTGTTTATTCCATAATGATTTAATTTCTCTGACTAGCTTTGAAATATAATACTCTTTATGTTTAGCTATGTTTTGACTCAGTAAAAATATATAGCAATGTAGCAATGTACAAGAAATAGATTGGAATCATTAAACAACAAAAGATACTTTTCTTTTAAATTAACCAATATATACGAAAACATTAGTCATAAAAATTAGGTTAGTAACATATATTATCTAGTCTGCTATAGATTTACTCAAATAATGCCTTTACTAAAACCCATAATTTTGACTCCTGCTTTCTGACAGTTTAACTTCTGAATATTCCAAAAAATTATAATTTATTGTTAATTTTGAAAATCTTCACATATTAAATCACGTTGATTTTGCAATAACCAGAAACATTTTAAAAAACTTCATAACCAAGAGATAATTTGAGGAAATCGTAATGGTAGGTTTTATGACATTTTGGGCATGCATGTATAATATTACATTAGCAGTTTTTCTTATTATTCAAGTTATTTTAGTTAAATATCGTTTAGCTACGGACATAACAGGCTTAGGATACGGACACGGACAAGCAAACGAGCCCATTTTAATGGGTACGGCCCGATCACGGGCTCTACCCCAGTATATATGTATATATATAAGATATTTGAGTAATTATGAAAGTCATACACTATCGATTAATTTGTATGAAACCATTTTTTAAATATAGCAATAGTTATACATCGCTCATTTGCTAAACATTTTTAGAGTAAGATTTCAGGTATATGTGTCTATGCTTACAATGTGGATTTTGGAAAAAGTTTAAATCGACACTTGTTTGAACGAGAAGTGGTTTTGTTTTAATGTTTGATGATTTTATGTTTAGTGTTATCAAGATATCAGGAAATTTCTTTAAATTTTTGTGACTTTGATTTTTATGCAAATTCAACCGAAATCTAGATATTTGTACGGTAAGAAACTTAACACTTAGTTTTGGGAGCATCGCTTTATTATTGTTTCCAGGTAATTATTGACCAAAATCAACTTATTATAGAAAAATATCTTCATGGAAAGATGGTATTTTATATTAAAATCACGATTTTGAAAAAAAAATTTTTTCAACTGTGCTATTATTCTAAAACTTCTTCAAGGTACAGGTATTCAGTTGAAATATCAAGTATTATCACGATTTTTTCAATAAAGCACATGTTAGGATGTGAGATGATTTCTATATAAGGTTGGTTGCTGATATTTCTCTCGGATTTCTTTTTAGTTTGTTTTTAATTTGCCATATTGCAGCACCGAAAAATTTTGAATGTTAATTTTAATTTCCCTCTACAAAATATACTCAAGCAATGAGTCCTAGATTTGTGGTCGTGTCATATATGATAATCTCGGTTTTCTTACTACATTTTTATCAATGGCTAAAGCAGATGTTGAATAAATTTTTTCAATGCACTAAATATGCATCTTAAATATTCAGGTATTATGGTTTCATTATTTTGAGGCATTTTATTACTTTTAGTTTTTGCAGGTTTCTTGTAACCCCAAATTTCCAGTTAAATCAATGAGTTTTATATATGTTTTCTTAATGTTGATATTTCAAACATTGAAATATCGATGGTTTTATTGCACTTATAAATATATTTATAACATAAAATCAATAAAAATAATTTTAAGTTAGTCATTATTTATTAATTACTAGACTTTTGTTGCATTAACATATAACTTAGCGTTGTGAATTAAGTTTTCAGTTAAATCAATATTTGTTTTCAAAACATTTTAATTTTGTTATAACCTGAATTATTTATTAACTTCTACATACATACTGAATTTACAGATGCTTTTCTACAGCTGAAACCTCTCTGATTAGGTTTCACTCCCTGGTCTATAGTCATATCACAACTTGGAGTGTAGCATTCGCATTTAAGAGTTAATAAAATATTTCATGTCTATAATTGAATCGGAATTTGGGAATCTTCAAAGATTCATTGAATACTAAATTTAAAAATTCAATTAAAATGGTTACTAAATTAATGGATTTTTGTAATTTGTTGGTATTATTTGATTTTAGGAATCTTTTACAAAAATTAGTTTTAAGAATCACATGCTAAATAAGCGTTCGCTAATTTAATTAAAATTGCCGGTAAATCAATTCAAGATTCGTCCTTTATCAGCAGGCGCAACAAAAATGTATTCGAAAATCTATTTTAATGGAGTTATATCTTAACAGTCATCCAATGCTATTTATTCAAAATTCTTATGCTTCATTTCAAAATCAATAATTGGAAAGGACCGTGTCAATATCAAATTCTATTATTGTCGAATTCATCAAAAATCTAAGATCAGTCTTCCTACATACCTTTAGAACTGCCTTAGGAAATTTTTTATGCTGATATTTAATAATTGTTTTTAGTAATTGATAAGAATTGCTAATTAAATTTTCAAGCAAGGTTGTTACTTTTCGAACAATGTATTAAAATTTTACACCTTTGTTTTCGTGTTTTATATAGATTAACGTTTTCCTTTGAGTGGTAATTGCACAAAGTACATGGATTCCGATATGCCAAGTTTCCTTTTACAGGATTATTTATTTTATAGTAGACATTGAGTCTTACATATATTGAACTTTTCTATAACTATTCATTAAAAAATAGATCCAATATATATATATATATATATATATATATAT
>CABFPE010000299.1:597063-615258 GCA_900660155.1 Hofstenia miamia
ATATATATATATGTATTTTGAATATCATCAAATTTATTACGGAAAAAGTCCAAGACGTAATTTGCAAAAGAGAAATCATGATGCTATAATTTTTACCATCAAAGTGCGTCAAGGGAAAGTTAGCAATAAATATTATGCAAATTAAATGGACTGTAGTTTTTTTATGAACTCCAATGTTTGCTTCTAAACATGGTATTCATTCGACCCAAACCAATAATTAAAAAAAATTATTGTTATCATCAAGAATACGAGGACCTATAAAAAACAAACTGTTTTTCCATATTTTCAAGTTATTCTCTCGAACGTATTGTTAAATTTGGAGATCCTGAGACATTTATTGATAATTGTGTTCGAACGCATTGTTGAAAATTTATAGTAGAGTTTATTGCTGTTGCTGAAGTAGTTGAGAAGATTTATTATTTCATTGAAAATTCCCAATTTTTAAGAAAGTTAAATTCTTTCTAGTTCTAGTGCTCCGGTGATCGAAAGCCCATGTGAGCAACAACAAACTGTTTCTTATGTACGCAAAGTGGGAAGAGGAGACACTTTTTAATCTTATGTTTTTTCAGATTTTGAATATTTCTATTAGTTCATGATTTATAAGTGCTTAAAAATTTCTAGGCAGCTTAAGATTGAAGTTGCAAAGAGCACAGAGTATGTAAATTTTTAATGTTTTGTCACGTTATTGAACGATCCCTAATTTTTGGAGAAAATGTGGGATGAGCACTCGTAGGTCGAAAGAGAAGCTACAGGTAGAATTTATCGTAAGCAAGTTTAATTGCAATATTTTACTGTCCACCTGGAGATTCTACATATTTTGAGATCGTCTGTTTGCCCGAAACGTCAATAGCATGCCTGGGCAATAGATGAATGCTGTAGTGAGCTAATATCAATCCCATCAATAGCTGCTGGATAACCAAAAGCAGCATTAGAACTGGCAAAAATTTCGTCCCTGAAACCATCATGAAAGACAATTCCTTCACCATCAACAGCGGAAGAAAGAATTTTCCAAAGAAGTCCACGGTTTGAGAGAATTAAGACCATACTATCGACACTAATCAGAAAGATTTTTTTAATTTAAGTTTCATAGGTTAAAAATGCTTTTATTTATTGAATATTTGATCTCCATTGGCTTGCCCTTTTCCATTAATTTATGTATTGATATCTTTGCGCCTATAGTCTGCACTAGAAATGTTGCAGATCGTTTGATTTCATGTTTTTGATATATAAATGTATTTTAGTTACTTCAAATTTTTTGGATTTTGTTTTGAAAAGATACAACAAAGCTGTTGAATATTTAATTAAATTAAAACTAATTTCTGTTTATCAAATCCATCAACTATTTGATTTTGTAGATATTTTACTTTAAAATTATATTAATGTGAAGTAAGTCCCCAATGCTACTTCGAGTACATACACCATTTGTTAAAACCGCATTTACTTTTATGAATAGCCAATGGAAACACAGAGATAAAATTAAATAATTTGAGCAGCTCTTTTCTTCAAATAATTGTCGTTTGTCGTCAGTAAACAGCCATGCCTCACATCTCACTAATTTTTCTTGTATTTGGCCTGCTTAGTGTTTTATCATCGGTCCAGAGCCTACCAGAACATTATCCTCCACAGTTGTCTTTGTACAAATCATATATGCTAATTCCTGCAGACGAACTTCAGCGCCAAACACGAACTTCCGCGCTTCATTTTGGAAAGAGAGTGTCTAATATTGACTCCAACGACATTGAGCCATATGATCGCGCCCTTTCTAAACTTCATTGGGGTAAAAGAACCTCGGCTCTACATTTTGGTAAATAAACTTAAACTATAAATTGTTGTAAATCTTAATTCATTTAGGATTATGTCGAATTTAGTAAATATAGACTAACTCTTTCGTATATTTTTCATTATTAATTATTTAAACTTTACATGTATAGTTGTAAATGTATACGTAGCTCGAACAAATTTGTATAACTTCGTGCAACTAAACTAAAGGTCATAACAGATTGGAAATAAAATATTAAATGAAGTATATAAACAATTTTTAAAATAATATGTTGTTTTTTCAAACAATTTAATCTAATTCTTATGTTCCTATGCATCTTAAATTTTATTCCAGTTCAATTTTATTTGGAAAGCCAGCGCTCCTAATATCCTATATATCCTGCAAAGATTAGATTTATAAGTTCCCGATTTTTTTTACACATATGTATATCAAAATGTTTTTATGTATATTATTCAAATTTTTTCATTGAAATTATATTATGAAATAATTAATATTGTTCAGAAATGTTGAAGTAACTTATGTTAAGGTGACTGCCAATGTAACCCACTCACAATAAATAGTTTATTGCAAATCACGGTTTGCTTTTCTTTTTTTTAAAGTGCGATCCTCGGATGCTTGTGAAGAAGCGCGAATAAGAGCATTGTATGTCGTTTTTGCCAATATATCTGATTCGTAAGCGAATATTTTTATGATTTCGAAAATTACACTGTTACTATCATTTTTCTCAATTTAACTGAAGAAGTCATTTGATGCTTCTTAACGACAGAAATACGATGCATAGCAGAGGCGTCACCATGTTGCGTAGGGGGCTCATTATATCGAGAAAGAAAATTGATTTATGGTCGTAGAAATAGAAAAGAAGTACTTTAAAAAAACAGGTTTAATTCAAAAAATCTAAATAAATTTTCCTTTGCTTCACATAGTGATTGCCGGTTTAAAAACTAGCAATTAACTCAATAAGAAACGCGATTTACCCTTTTTCAAAAAGTCCTTGTCATGTTTATGTTTTAATTTCTAATTGTTTTGCTGCAGACTCTAATTACTGTTGTCACCAGGCCTAATTGTTGACCATTTGTTTAATTGTTAGGAATTTAATTCATTCCATTCCCAATATAAGTTCTGATTAAAATTGTTGTTTTAATGAAATGTTACATATAATCCACTTTCATAGTCATTAATAGATTTGTAGGCAATATTTTCTTATGAAAATATTATTTCATATTTTTAAATTAGAAAACATTATAACATCCTTCTGTTAGGTAGTAATTTGTAGATAATGCTGATGAACTCCATCTTAAATTTCGGATTTTAAGGAAACGCTGTGTGGATACTTTTTGTCTGAATAATTTCTTGTGCATATATCACTTTTATTTATTTAACTTCATTTTTCGATTTTAAACAGAAATCATGTGCTAAGACATTAAATGCTGTTTGCAGATCATTATCATGATACTACTATGAAGTTTTCTGAACAGGTGTTTTCACAATTAGGGAAATTATTTCTTAGTTACTTATAATCGTGAAATTGGAATGGCTCGGTTTTTCTCAGAATACGATGAGGTTTAAGCTCGTTTCAAATTCTAACTGAAGAAGCCTTATTCTGCGTAGTAAACTAACAAATAAACTATTCCAAATTATAACGTTTTACCTACCTGGAATTTATCTTAAAATTGAAACTTTGAATTAGAAGCTAAAGCGCTTAACAAAAGTTGGGTTGGATTAAGCAATTTGACAATATTGAGTTTAAAAGATTGGCTAGGCACGCCAATGCCTATCATTTTTTTTTAATGTTTGGAGATTAGCAATGGAATCCTCTATAGTCTGCCTTAAATCTTTTCATTAATATTTAACTTTTGCAGTGCTTCACTATATTAGGCATTATTAATTTCAACATAATTTATCCCCATTTGTTTGCTTGTCTGTGCTTGACCCGGGTAGGTTAAATTTCTGATAAAGTTTGTTAGAAAAAACACTCGTTACATGCCATGCTTTAGACTTCACGATATGTGTTAAATATTCCCCTCTTTGCAATCACAAATATAAGTCTATCCAACCTAACATTCAGCCCTGAAGTTTGAGCATTAATATTCGGCTGAATACATTACATATACATTTCTTTTTATTCATTTTGTGTTTCGGTATTTATTCTTCTATATATGTGCAAGAGACTGAAAAGAACAATTTAATGTCTAATCTAGACGCATATTAATGGCCAAGATTAAGGGTTGAAAGTGCGGCTGGATGCGATTATAGATCACTTTTGGTTTGTACTCATTTATAGATTAACTGTGTGATAATAAGTTTTTAAGTTTATATATTTGACAAATTTGCGGTTGGATTCTTAATTGGATTCAAATTAATGAATACTCATTGATATTAATTTTAAAAAGCACATTAGTCGTTGTCTTTATTTTTACATGGGATAACCAAAATGGTATATGATAAATTTTGGTTTATTATTAAGCAGGATTGTGTGAAGCATGCTATGAACATATTCAACATCATTTATTGAATGTTGTATAGTTTTACAATAAATCACATTTTGTTTTAAAGCAACAGTTGGTTGTAGTTATACATTAGCTTAAAAATTCATCATTTTTCACTTCAAAAAATGTCTAGAATCTAAAATCAAATTTATATATTGATTTGGATAACAAATTATATACAAAGCATTTTATTCATGTCCAGGGAAGGTTTTATCGAAGCATGTATGAGCAGCTGCAGAAATGTTATCCAATGTCTCCTGTGGTAGAAAACTGCTTCGGCCTTCTTTTGTTGAAAGAGTGGCTGCTTTGTGTAGAGAACACAAAAAATATCTGTTGTTTAATTTTCACAGTAATACTTAGCTTTAAACTTGAATATAAAAGTTCCTATATTTGATGTATAAATGCACTTTTTCAGATCATTGGGTGACATTTTAGAATTTTAAAGGTTACATTTTGGTTGCTTTTGTTATAACTTAGGAGGTTATCTAACTAGATTGAAATCAGTTTAGCTCTAATTTTGACTCTTCGATTTTCAAGTTAATATTTGCAATTTTCAATAAATTATTTACTCTATTAATTATTAGAATTTAATCACTATTTGAAAACTTCAAAATGTGCATTTGAATGTCGAATGCTTTGGAGATTAAAAAGGCCTTTATATTCAAGGATTATAGTACGTCAATAACAAGAACGAGTTCCATTAAATAGTATTTATATCATTTTACTGAAGTTATTAAGTTAATTAGATTAGGCTGCTATCAACTCCAAATATAGGGATCAAATAACAGTAGTATATTTTATGTCGTATTCATATGTACATATATGTAAAATACAAAAAGATGTGTTTGAATAAATAGCCGTTTGGATTATAAATTGGCGAGCTGGGACGAGCCGGATATTGGAAAAATGGGGCGACATTTAAAAAATAAATTACTATTACTCAACAGTGCGTCCAAATACAGTGAATGAAATATAATTCATAAACATTTTGAAATTGTATATTATAATCTTTTAAGACTCAGTGTAAGTTATTCCATTTCAGTGTGAAAATTTCATTATAAGTTTCTAAGTAAAACTAAGGATTTTTTTGGCAAAGGTCGCATTAGTATTATTTAAATGGGTTGGCCTCATATTCAATTCTGGGTTAGGGCTAGAGTTACGCTTCACTCAATTTCGATAGAAATTAAACCTCGTTTTGAATTAATTAAGCCAACAAATTTGTTCATTCATCTGTTAGTATAACATGAGCATTCAAAAAAATGAATACGGATTCAAACAATAAAACACCAAAGTGTAAAGCTACCCTCTAAACACCAGGTCCATGAATATATATTTTAAGCCAAATAATATTTTGACATGCTTTTGTAATTTACTAAGTAACAGCGTATAAAAATTTTGATAAAAATTTTATATAAATTTTTTTGAGCACATAGCAGATGCTGCACACTGTATTGTATTCATAAGTCAATAACTCTTTCTGATTTTATGATCATTGTTAATATTTTTCAATATTGGAAATTAACGTTTTGTGAATTCATTATAACACTTAATTCATCAAAGTTTTTGAGATTATCAATGAATTGATTTTTAACTACTATCAAGAGATAAAAATTCAGCAAAATGGAAAATCAATTTTTAACCTGCTTTTAGAGTAATATTTAATAGTTTACGAGAGCGGCCATCAGTTCAAAAACTGCTAAACATTCTGAGTAATTATCACCTGCATATTAAAGCCTTGAATTCTGGGAATTTATTTGAATATTTCAATTTTATGACTATCTCTTCTTTTAAGATAAAATCCAATGTCACTTTGATTTTGACTGACTTTGAAATTTTTATTTAATTTCAAGGGAAATTTCTTAGATTGAATAACAGTTAAATACTTCAATCATTTTTATTTCATTTTTATAAATATATTCTTGTTTAAAAGTAAAAGATATTTACTATTAATTTTTTGGACATTTTTGTCAAACTAGAAAATATGCCGTGGGAGTAATGCGTCTATGGGACGAGAACTTAACCAGTAGGATGAATGGTTTTTTCATCTAAATATATTGCCCAATGACAATGGTTTACACGAAGTATAATTACTTTTATTTCATGAATCAGTAAGACAAGGCCTGTATAAAAAATTCAGAATAACTTCAAAATATTAATCCCTCATATTTTTTGGAGGCAGTATACATATTCATACGTGAATCATTAAATTCAATGATTGACGTTAACCGATTCTATTGGTACAAATCAACTTGCGCACTTGCAAAAATTCAATAAATATTGCAGTAGCTGGCTAATTATTTTTCTATGTTCTTCAAACTTTAAATAAATACATTATATGAATATTTTCCACTATGTATAATTTTTTGTTTGAATAATAGCAGATTCACTTAGCGTATATTTATGTCGAAATTTTAAGAAAAAATTACTATTAGGATATATTTGAAACACCTGTGTGCCATATTATAACTATGTTTGAGGGCCGGTGCTAGATGTCAAAATGGGGCCCCAGTTTTATGTAGCAAATTTTCAGTACTTCTTTTGGTGCATTGTCCACACTTTTTACTACTTAATATTTTGTTATATAAACATATATACCTGTGTAGGTTATGTATGAATATCGGGACCCTAAAAATTGTTTAATGAAGTTAATATTTCTAATTTTGGAGCACCAATATTTTTTTATTTTTTATAATGCCATACTTTGTTATTTTGTTATTTAGTGGTCCCAAATGTGTTTAAACTTGCTTCTAATAAGACTTGCTTCTATATTCTTGCAGTTTGGATGCTAACTGCGCTCACACTAACCATCGACTTCTAAATTATTTAGAAGTCTATGCACTAACTCACTTGACACCACTGCACTCTGTAAGCAGTTGAAAACACCATTTTGTGGAAATCGCTTAACAGAGACAATTAAGACGCGTAATCATGTTGACATAGCATGTCGTAATGCTTTATATTTTTAATTATATGCGTTATACTATGAAAACAACGATTTTTCTAAAAATGTCGCTAATCACATTTATGATTACAACCTTCCTTGATATTTGCTGTAAGTTTTGTCGATTCAAGGATAATTCCCAACTACTTGAATTTTATCAAACATCGCTACTTCTCAGTTCAAATTTAGAATTGTTCACATAATTAATATAACTGTAGTTTTAAATTACTCGTGGCAGTTTCTACAAAAAATGTTCCGTTTTTTAACGGTTATCAATTCTTAGAAAATCGTTGGCATTTAGTGTAGTAATTTTGTAGATTTACTTGCCCCAATATTGTACTCCCACGATGGCCAATAAGTGGTTGAAATGCATCAATAAGTACTCTTAGATTAATATGAATTTATATAGCATATCTTTTAATAATATATATATTGCCCAGAGGTAGTATGAGCCTTTAAGCGAATTCTAAGATTTATTTGGGTTGGGATGAACCCCGACAAAATCCACGTTTATGATTTTCTTGAAATTTCTACTGATATGTGTAGTACCAATAGAAACTGTGAGTAAAAAAGCTAAGGGATTAAAAATGGTTAGGTGCACCTACTACCCCCTCAAAAATCGGCAAAATGCTAAAAAACGTTAATTTGCTTACGAAACCCCTATAAAATTTAGAAAGTCGGATAAATAATATACTTTTTACAGAGTTCGATAACCCAAAGAAGGCACATAATTGAAGACCAGATAAAAATTGACTGAGCTATAACTTTGTAAAAGAATGCCTACTCGACCAGAAAATGGTAAATTTTTTAGGGTTATAAAACCCAGCTCATTCAAATTTAAAAGTACGACTTTCGGATGAAAGATGAAAGTTACGACTGATATTGCTCTATCGAACGCTATATATTAAATTCTGTCAGGAACAGACAGCGCAATATTTTTTCAATCGAATATGTATGGCAACTTTTCATATAATTTTAACAAACCTTAAATTACCAAAATATTTTTAACTAAGAGCCCCAAATCTTATAGTAGTTGGATATGATATTGAATTTTACTAAAGGTTCTAGAGATAAACTTAAGTTATTGATTAGCATATGGAGCGATCTTTTGACAATAGAAACTTCTATTTTTCTTGTTTTGAGATCTTCGAAAGGGGTGGGTCTAGTGAAGAACAGTTATCGAAGGTATTAAATAAGGTTCCCATTGAGATCCCATAGCAAGAACCTCAACATCATTGCAGTTGCTTATAAATTACAATACAATTGAGGTATTAACAATAACATCAACATACAGGTAACTAATGAAGTTACGTACCGGATTGTACAGTAACTAACAAGTTAGATAATCGATGGAGCAATGATATGGATATGGACTATTTTGTTGAAATTAAATGGGCATATTAATATTACATGAGAAAAAAAGTTCCCCAAATTTTAATTCGTACCACAGTAGACTCTTTCACAGGTTTGGCGGAATTCAACAACTATATAAGTATACATGTGTTACCTATTAGTCATACTTTAAGAAAAGCTTTTGATTTTATTGTTTCTGATTGGGCTGACGTATGGTTTGGAAACCATTTCTATCATCTNATTTTAATTCGTACCACAGTAGACTCTTTCACAGGTTCGGCGGAATTCAACAACTATATAAGTATACATGTGTTAGTTTCTTACCTATTAGTCATACTTTAAGAAAAGCTTTTGATTTTATTGTTTCTGATTGGGCTGACGTATGGTTTGGAAACCATTTCTATCATCTTAGTGATTTCAAAAACTGCATGATTCAGTACAAAATGTCTTTACAAACACTTCTCAAATAAACCCTCGAAACTTGCTAATACTCGTAAACGTCGATTCGCAAATGAAGAATTTAACCATGGAATAGCTTGAATGATTTTGTCGAAGTAATGAAATACTATGTAAACGTATTTTGCTTTCTAATAATTTATGAATAAAGTTTCAAGAAATAAATAAATTCCTTTTTAGAATTTCCTTTATATATGTAATGAATATTCTTATCTTTGCGAATATAATATAATTCTTAAAATATTCGATATTTTAAATATTATGAAGGTTGAAAAAAATTAAATTACCTAATAAAATGTAGTAAATTGTTTTATAATGAGCCCCAGATTTGTCATCTATAACTTACTACACTTTCAACTAAATTTGTTTCGGGTCTAGTTCCGTAATTTCAGTAGTATATTTTCTAGTGACCAGACTCGACGCGCGGAACAATTTTTTTCGGATCAAAGAATGAATGCGAATTTTGAAATCAGCACAAAAAATTCATTAAAAATTATCAGAGAGTTTTATTGTAAACATATGCTATACCTAATATATATATATATATTTAAATATTTTACAATCAACTGCACTAAACGAAATAATAAATATATTGCATCCATTATAGATCTAGAATTATTGATGTTATCTTGCGTTGCTTGTTAAGTAATTTTTCTTTTTTGCACCTTTAATAAAAATTTGTTCATCAATTTTATGTTGTTTTGATCTTAGTAATATCTTAAAATTTTCTTTCTTGATTTCATGGTGATGTAAGCAAATAACAGAATTTAAATATTCTCTTATGTCTTCTTTCATCCTTGTTCCCAGATGTCTCTTAGTTTCCCCGATGTATGATATATTGCAATCATCACATTCATATTGATAAATTACAGAAGAAACTAATTTCTTAGGGACAAGATCTTTGTTGTTGAAGATGTTCTTTGTTGCAAAGTATGTTAATATTGGGACAATTTTTGGAGAATTTTAATTTAGTGTTCAATATTCTGATTTTTTCATTTAACATTTTAACTTGGTTTCCTAAATATGGAAGTTTTAAATATATTGGCCAAATATTATTCTTATCATTTTCTGCTTCATGAAGTTGTTCTTTGTTACGTTCGTTAAACATCTTGGTTGAATATTTTTTAATGAGTTTAATGGGATACCCATTGTCTTTAAGGATTTCGAAAAGTACATCTGTTGCATTCATTAAATGTTTGTAGTTTGATTATGTAATTATGTAACCCTTTGCAACAAAGAACATCTTCAACAACAAAGATCTTATCCCTAAGAAATTAGTTTCTTCTGTAATTTATCAATATGAATATGATAATTGCAAGAAATCATACATCGGGGAAACTAAGAGATATGTGGGAACAAGGATGAAAGAACACATAAGAGAACATTTTAAATTTTGAAATTTGCTTACATCACCATGAAATCAAGGAAGAAAATTTTAGGATATTACTAAGATCAAAACAACATAAAATTGATGAACAAATTTTTATTAAAGGTGCAAAAAAGAAAAATTACCTATCAAGCAACGCAAGATATCATCAATAATTCTAGATCTATAATGCATGCAATATATTTATTATTTCGTTTAGTGTAGTTGATTGTAGAATATTTATTTAACGCATTTGATTCCTAGAAATCGAAACCGGTCTAAATTTTTAACTGTGGTACACGTTTCAAATATATATATATATATATATTCATATATATTAACACAAATATCAGTGAAGCATCATTAATTGCATAGGTTTTACATATTAGAGTCACACACGCACATTATTTTTAATTCTATCTCAAACACTCCTAAAATTGATGTGAAGACTGCTATTCACAACCAATTGAATAAAAATTTGGGTGATTGTAAAAACATATTTTTTTTAAAGTTGTTTGAATTAATGTTGTGAATATGCGTAAGTACTTCAGATTAAGAAAATTTAAATGGCAACTACAATTTCAAGTATTTACGCATGTTCATAAAATCCCTCCGAATGAATTCAATTTTAACAGAGAAAATGAAAATACAAAAGCGAGTTCAAAAAATATAATTTAGTATAAAACTAAAGAGATGGCATCTCTTGAGTTTCTTTGAATATGCGGGATCGTTAAAGCCTGATTGCTAATTTAAAATATACAGTAGGTTGAGGTGTCAAAATATTTATAAAGGAAAACTCCTGGTAACAATTTACCAAAACATTCTAAATTAGGATGTACATATATATATATATATATATATATATATATATATATATATAAGGCGCTTTGTTGGGTTTGTAATTTATAGAGGTGTTTTGTGAGTATAATAGAAAAAATTTTAAGAGAATATGATTTATGTTTTTATGAATAGTATTTCGAATATATTCCGAAATAATTTACAATATCTTTTTTATGTTCGTACATTTCACAAAAACATTGCCTAAGACATCAAACAAATCTAGATAATTAAATGGATTCATCGGTTTACTCAATAATTTATTTTATTTTTATCACTAGTTTCATAGACTTCAGCAATTTTCATAATACGTTTTCTTATAATTATCTTGATATTGTCGATGCCATTATTATAAATATGATTGAAAATCTTGATTTTAAATCACTATTGATATGCACTTTGATAAATTTATTAAATCACTGTTTGTTTCGATAAGTGTAGACATAAAACGAGATTATTTATAAGTCGCATTGTAGCATATTTTTATATTGTTAATCAATATCTTACTTGTTGAATTGGCTTAAGTAAAGTTTGGACGTCTCGCTTTTTTTACAAATTACTTACAAATTTTAGTTAAATTCGGTTTCAATGCAGCATTTTCTGTTTAGCTTCTTAAATGAATATATATATATATATATATATATATANCATACTTAAATTTTACATTTCTAATATACGTCTTATAGAAAACTGTAAAACAAATTTTCATAGGATATGTAGAAGTTTGCAGCATTCATTTGAGGACTCTAAAATGTCCGATTGGAATTGCCAAGGAGAATGTAATCCAAATTTAATTCATTCAAAACATAATGAGTTAAAGCTATTAAACATGATGTTGTTTATTGCAAAGCGTTTCCGGTCTCATATGTTAAAGAATAATTTCCTTTTTTTGGTAGTTCCGTTAAATTTCAAATGTTGGTATAAGCTTTTCCAAATATTCTAAATTTGATGAATCACATTTCGAACAAAAATTTGAAAACGAATCACCAATTGTTAAAGATTGTAAAAAACAGACTAGTAACTTCTTATTCAGGACATAGTGTTCTAATTGAAGAAAGTGGGGGATCATTAAATATTTTTCAAAGTGAGAGGAACGCTTTGTTTTTGTGTATCAGATGGACATAATGCTTGCAAATTTAATTTATTTAATCGCAGAGTTGACATATTTTCTGTTTCAATTCTATAAGCTTTTTGGAAAGTTTTCCAGTATGCTAGTTGATTATTATTCTTGCATCTCACAGCTTCATGCTGGTATCTCTCTCAGCTCGGGGAACTCACCAGTTCCCAGGGAGTCTGAGAGCTTTGCTCAGGACTCTAGCTGTGCCTAACAATGCTGCCTTCTGTGCTACTGCTCCTCCCCACTTTGGTACTCACAACTCCTCCAAGTATCTCTTATGCTTATACTCACTGCTCCTAGTGCTCCTACTACTACAGAGACTACTTCAACCTTCTTTAACTTCCACAGCCTTTCTATTTCCTCTGCCAACTCCCGGTCTTCTCCTTGCTTTCTACATTCTTGTCCTTTGGTACAGCTATGTCTATCACTGTTCCTAATCTTTTCACTTTGTCTACCACTACTATGTCTGGCCTCCTTGCTTCTATCACCTTACTTGTCTGTATGTTGAAGTCCCACAGTATCTTAACCTTCTCATTCCCGATGGGTCCCTGCGGCTTGTGCTCATACAACTTGTCTCCTGCTTCTAACCCATGCTGCCTGCTCAAGCTCCAGTGTACCATTCGTTCTACCTTGTCATGCCTGAACCTATACTCATTCTGCACCAACTTCTAACATCTTGCTATCAGATGATCTACTGTCTCACACTCTTTCTTACATAGCCTTCCACTCTTCTGTCTACATGCTTCTTCACCCAGTTTGTTCTTATTGCTTGCTCCTGTGCTGCCATTATCAATGCTTCTGTTTCTCTTTTAAGTCTTACTTTCTTAAACCACTTGTTGCTCTCTTCTCTGTCACACTTTTCTGTGTTCCTCCAGTATTATCCATGCATCACCTTCTGCCTATACCTTGTTTGTCTCTCTAATTCCATCCTCCTCCACATTTAGCAGTTCTTTCCCTCCCTTATGTTTTGCCATGTACAGCCTATCTACATCTCCATTTAAGTTGAATGCTCTCTCTGCTGCTAGTATCTTCCTTGTCTCCCTGTCTAGCTCCCTAAGTTCNACTCACCACACACTCCTCCAATGCTACTGCTTGTCTTTCATGAATACTTGTGGACTTCTTCAGCCAATACCCATGTACCTCATGTCTGTCTGGCGCCTTCCAATTCTTCACCTTCTTTAGCGCCTCCTTTAGCTTTTCCGTTGTGATTAATTCTTCTTCTTGTCTGAACCCCTTCTCCATCTGCTCACTCTCTATCTCTGATCACTCACTTCCCCATATATTCTCCCAGAACCTTACTGCATCTTTGTCTGCTCTAGCTGTAGCCTTTTCTCCTGCATCTAGTTCTTTGTAGAATCTTCCTTCTTAAGTCTCAAACTTCATATTGTCTCTTGCCTGCTTCGTCCTTGCCCTATATTTTCTCAGTTTCTCAGCTTTTGCAACTAATCTCTGCTTAAGCTCTTCTCTTGCAGTTTCTATAGTCTTCCCCTTACCTACCCTGCACCTGTCCTGTACCGCCTTACTTGTCCTGATCTTCCCTATTTGCTGCCTAATCTTTGCCACTTTATTCTCAATTCTTCTCTCCCATGCTGGCTTTCTGTCTTCTTTATCTTCTTGTTGTCTTTTCTTCTTCATGCCCATGCCTAGATTCTTCCGCACCTCCCATGCGCCTGTATACACTCTGTTACAGTCTTAGCATCTATCCTTTCTAATACTTTGTTAACCTTTACTGTCTCTACTGCTAACTTGCTTCTCTTAAATGCCTCTTGGTACTGGCAACCTACTTCTGTCTTCTATTTCTTTTTTTCATCCTTTCCTTGATTGCTGTCTCTGTTTCTACATCTGCGGTTTCAGCTTTTTCTACCACTACTACTACATCTGCCACTTCATTTTCCTTTTGCTTCGTCTGTTCAGCTTTTCTTTTTCCCTTATTCTCATCCAGTTTCAACTTTCTGACCTGACCTGCAAGCCTCTGCTCTCTAACTTCTAATCCTGTTTCTTCTTTTTTCCATTCTTCCAACATTCTCTTCCTATAACCCCTCTCATCTTGTCTGCTTCTTCTGTAACACTCCAATGCTATCCTGTTCTGTTCATCTGCCCACTTGTGCCGTTCTCCATTGGTCTGTGTGGATCCTATACTGCCACTTCTCGAGTCCACACTCCCGATTGTGGAGTCCGCCTGTTGACTGGAGATTCTTCGCACCCTCTGACCATTTAAGGCCTTCCGGGGACTGAGGGCCTTTTTTTTGTTGCACTTTCATTGAAGGTAGGGTCTTAGCTTCTTAAATTCGAAAAAATAGAGAAGTGTTTTGGTAAGCATCCAAAAATTGAGATGCAATGGGATGAAATAGCAATGATTTAAATGTGCGGTGCAGGTTTCGAGCCGGGTTGGGACAGACTTCGGCCGTTATTTTCAGCCCATGTCCATCTCTGGTTTCATCTGCGGGAATGGTCATAGCAATTAAAAGATCGATCATTAGTTCATCTCATGCGCACATCATGGAAATTATGGTTCATATATTTTAATGAGTTGCCTATAAGACACAATATACTTGCTTTGATCATTTTATTTGATAGAGAAGAAATGCGCTAGATTGAAACGTTAAAAATTGTAATGTGCTTCCAAAAAGCGAGTAATGATTGCGGCTCTGAGCTGCACCCCTTTGGTGGAACCAGTACCCCCAAAATTTCAAACTTTTTAATTCTACCAAAGCTTTTCCTGAAAAGAGCATTTCTCCTGATCATTAAATGATGTAATATTTCTTTCTTAGCAAAATAACCTGTATCCAAAATCATTAGTCTTACATTGATTAGCTTACCAGTTTATTTTTTTAGGTATCATATTGTTGTTCAAATTATTAAGTACATACATCAATGCTGTTTTCATTAATTATGGATTACGCGGTTTAGATGAAAGCAAATGTCAGGGTTCATTTCATAAGTAAAAATAATGTCTACCAGTATTTAATTAACTTAAGTGATCAAAATTTTTACAGTTACACCAATACCAATAATATATTTCAAAAATATCAATTTCTAAGTTAATCTGTGGAACAACCAAATATCACTAACCACAATGTATTATTTATATTTTTGCCATCGCGTAAACTCAGTTTTGGAATAGCTTAACGTTGCATGAATGTTGTTTTCGGCTGAAGGTCAAGCCAATCCTGCAAGTAAAGAAAATAGAAGGCGGTTGAAGTATCAAAATTTTATTGCTTAGTGTGTTAAAAATAATGCTTACTGCTGTTGAGAATAGGATATTTGATTAAATCCCTGAGGTTTTTCCCAGCATTAGGTTACCTGTTTCTCTGTAATCTCGCCTGCTATTTGAATGTGAAGCCGCAAGTGCTCTGGTCATGAAAAGAAATATAGGTGGAGATCAGGGTATTGATACGTAGCGTATTTACCCAGTATCAAGTAGAACGAAGTCCCTATTATCAAGTAACCCAGCCCTAACCCTAACAAGTATTTCAAGTATTTTCATAATATCATGTAGATCAAAAATCATTTTGGCTATAAGAAGAATAGCAAAAGGTGCTCAGTGCTCTGTGGATTTAGTATCACTTTAAGAGGGTATAAGATTAGTCCTATTTTCTAAGAAATCGTTCAATTGCTGCTGATGTAACTGGTAAGTCCAGAAGTTGCGGAATTGCTACTTAAATTTGAATGTCTAATTTTACCAATGTCGAGAAAGTGATACTTTTGCATCAATCACAATATGTACTTGCACGTATTTCTAAGAGGTGCCCAGTATGTATTTTTAAGTAGAGGCCATTACAATACTCAAGTAGTAGGCCTACTTGTTCAATATCCTTGTCGAAATATAATATTTTCAGCTAATCAATCATTATATTTATCACTACGCCCCCAAGCGCTTACACGCAGATGCGAATCTAATATATTTCAACTTTTTTCCTTACCACACCAATTTCGTACAGACCCGTGTTTCCCCAACTTTCAATCTATGTTTATTTTGGGCCATAAAAACATTAGAGTTTTGAAATATTAAAGGGTTGACCATTGACCATGTCAAATGAGCATATAGATGTATATAGCATTGCTTTTTTATACTGTCTAGTCATGACGTAATAATCTTTTGAAATAGTTTGCATATTGTTAAGTTACATAAAACCTATTTACATAAGATTATAATACAGATAATAAAACAATTAGCGGAGCTAATGCAATCCACTTAATGAGATTTTTTTGAAGAAAGCGGTATTTTAAGGAAAATTGTTTAGTTCGTACTTAACTCATATAATGAAGTTTACAAATGGCATATTTGGACTGAAAGTTTATGACCTTTAGATTGTTTTTCTTCATATGAATTATTGTAATCTTATCTATAAGATAAGGCATTTAATGACATGGTCAGGATATTATTCAAACTATGAATGTTGCCGTATTTATAATTTCTGATTAGTCCTGGTTTGGTTAGGTTAGGATAGGTGCATACCAAAACTTGGTATTGGGTTGTTCGAATTGCAGAATTGGAATTGGAAATGGAAACTTAGCACAAGTAATGCATAAGTGATATTGATTCTTGTTGCAATTTATGACAAAATAATACATTTAGACAATAGGTTTTTTGGATATTGAAGGTATTTTAAAATTATTTGTATTTTAGTTTTTCAATGTCTCATCTTAATTAAAAGAAATGGATTGGGTCAATTCCACTGTTTATTTGATTAGAATCTATTTCTATCACAGATTTAACCAGACGGTTTCACTGGCCTGTCTGTCAAACGGTTAACTGGAACCAGTTACGGAGCTAAAATCTGGGTCAGGGTACGGGTGGTACGGTTAGGCTACAAAAATGTTAAATTGTAAGGAAACTCCCTGAGTCAGGATATGTTTGTTGTAAACAAAAAATCTGAGTAAGTTTTGAGTAATATTAATTTGGCAGGCATTTGGAAGTTTTTCCACGAGTTAGGTTGGGTATAATTCCGAGGGGAGAGGAGGATCCTGATTCACTAATGTGCAGGTACCCTACGATTCTGTGGAAAATAGTTGTACTAGGATTTCAACTCTGAGCGGTTGGGTTGGGTTATGATTTTACAGAACTGCTTCAATCGGTTTTTCCTAAAGATTGACTGTAGAAATAATGGAAGATAAAATGTCCAGCCATATTAATATTGAATATAATAATCAGGAAAAAAATTTTGGCATTATTTTGGCTTTTTCGGGCGACAATTTTGATGGCAAAAATGGCATTATTTTTGATTTTTCGGCATTTTTATCTTTTACTCATAAAAAGTATAAAGATGCTTGGCAGTTTAAAAAATGTATTTAAAAAAATAAAGTATGGAAAGAATTGAAAAAGTTTTTGTACCTTACAAAAATTAGTGTTTTTATAGTTTCCTCACAGATGTTTGGCCGATCAGCCAAAATATATTTAGAACTGAAAAAAGTCTTTCCACATTGACGCTTGTCGTCGCCGCAAAACGTGAGTAACCATGGGCATTTGCTAAGCCCGTATTTTTTTTTCTAGCTTTTCAATTTTTTGTCGAAGAATTTGAGATAGTGGGTTGTTTGAAAGCATACGAATTTTTTCCTTTATTCAAACAGCAGAGATGAGTGCGGTGTACCGCGGTATCGATTTACACCATTGCAGTGATTAGCGGTAGAATTATAACAACTTGGGGTGGCATAAAAGCTATACAGATAGCGTGTTTGGTTTTAAGATTTAAAATCTCTAAGCATTTTTTAAAAAACTGTTTCTGAAGCAAAATAATACAATTCACATCCAAAATATTAAGCGTATTTTTTGCATATTTCATGGAAAATTGGTTGCTACTCTAATAAGAAATTGCTTTTAAGCTTTTCTAGGGATGATCCATAACCTTAAAAACAATT
>CABFPE010000299.1:634641-649814 GCA_900660155.1 Hofstenia miamia
ATATATATATATATATATATATTTATTTATATATATATATTTATATATATATATATATATATAATGCTAAGCAATTAATATAATATATATATATATCTAATTAATGATTCCACATACACGCGAATATAACACTTTTAATCAACACATATTTACAACTTAAGAAGAACCTTATTTATATATTTCGCCATGTATTGAATTGGCTTTATATTTTATTAAGGGTCAATTTTAAATGTTTGAGGTCAATTAGAAATATAAAAGTTGTGTTTGATTTTTTTTCAAACTAAGCATTACGATCTATTCTGTTCGTCGATAAATCGAAAAATAGATCGATTTCGACTATTGGAAATTTCTTTAATCGGTTTACAATCAATCTTTATTGAAAATCGAGAAAATTGCATGAATTTCAAATAGAATTTCTCAAGATTTATTGGCTTGGTCAAATGAGTGAAAAACCGAAGTCTAAGTCATGCAAAAAGTTGAACAGTCAGTTTCTTATGTTGATTTAATATTTACATGGCATCATTGAGTACATGCATTATGAAACCCATAGAAATATAAAATCTGTAATGTATGTATCAAATTAGAGAATTCCTAAACCCTCTATATTTGAATATTATATTGTTTTATGACGAATGTTTTTCATATGATTCTCAAGCAATGACCGTATTTCTAAGAACAGATCACAATGTAATAACTGGGCGGTTCAAACAGATAGGAAGCTTATTTCAACACTTTATGCTTCAACTAGTCTAGAGTTTGTTTTGATTTCACCCAAGGAAATATTTTTACACTATTGTATTTCCAGTTATTCTAGTTGATTGTATTTAAATAAATGCATATTATGGATTCCTTAAATTTTATTTTACATTTCTACTTTAAATGTATATCATTGATCTAACATCAAAATCATAATTAAGTTAACTTTGAATGTATTCAAATTCCAACCCATTAATTATAATCATTTTGGAAAGTCGTTGAGCTATGACAATCTATTAACTGAAAATGTTTCCAATTTTCACAAAGTATAAACTTGAAACTTAGATTAGTTATTTTACATATAGTGTTAATGCATTGTCTAACAGTATACAGAGGATTCTTTAATAAAATTGTTGGTGTTCCAAAATTACTTTATAATTTGGCGAATTCCAACAGTTTTTGAAATTGCATTCGACTTTGTTGTTATGCAACCTCATTATCATAAACTTTAGTCATTGAATCTATTCATATATAGTTCTAATTATAGTTCTGTTCCTTTATGTGCAAATGTTATTCACGGTTGTAATGATTTTACACTTGGAAATTTACGATATTAAGCACGCGCTTATTCAATTTTATAGGTAATGGGACAGAACATTTTTGATAATTAACATTGCTATTTGTCAAACTTTGTCGAAAATTTTATGGCATTCGGATGTTGAATGAAGGCCAAAGCACATTAGCTGTAATTTTTACAATTCATTACAAAACGTCTGAAACAGTTAAATATCGGAAATTTGACTATTTTTCTATAATAAATTTTAATGGTAAAATTTTAACCCCTATTTACTTAAAGATATATGATTTCTAAGCCCCCTCTCAACCCTATTTCCACATTTTTGAATAATTTTATTCAAGCATGTTAAGAAATATTGAAAGCCTTTGATATGGGACACATCGATGGCTTGGCACACTCATGTAATGATGAAATTTTGTGCCAAGAATTGTTTCTGTTTGAAGTTTACTGTATAAAATTATTATTTTTTATGTGAGAAATCCTATTTTTGTATAAATATTCAAATTCTTACCATTCCTAATGTTCAGATAATGAAATAATTTATTTTTACAGTAAAGGCGCGCCTGGACTTAACTTTAGGCTGCAAATTATCAGTCGAAAAAGAAAGAGGAGCGAATTTACTATTTTGTGGCGTTTTCAGATTTTAAATATGTTCATTAGTTTGGAAGTTTTTTAAAAAACTATCAGGGATTTTGAAAGATTTCTAGTGGAATCAGGTTTAACCTTTTATTAATATTGAATTTTATATTCTATATTAATTATTCCACATCGAAAAAATTATTAATGCCCATTTGGTTTATTTTCGGAATTATTCTTTGTACTTTGGATTGGAAGGCATATTTTCTGTTTCTTATCCGTTGATTTTGCATTGATGAAGGCAATATACTTCCTGGGATAACAATTAAACTGTTGTAATGATTTTAGTTATTAATATACATTTAATCAGGAAAGCAACTTGTAATTAAAAGTTGATATCTTAAGTATCTCGGTGATCTGTCATTTCACCTGTTCATTAATTAACTGAGCTTTTTGGAAAGCCTTAACATTTTCACAAAGATGTAGGTGTATTGTGCACAATTCTATTTTAATTTTTTTCAAAACACTTCTAAGTCACCTTAAGCGCTTTGAGTGAAAATTTCAAAATGCCAAAGATTCGCCTAACGGAAATATGTAAAGAATTTGATTTACAGCATTTTATAATCGTGAAAAGTTTTGCAAGTTTTTTATAATGCAGTTATGTTAGACTTTAATTTGATGTAAAATGGAATCTTCAAGAATGTGATGAAAACAATATCACATACAACAATCTGTTCATATGGAATGTTTTGAAATGTTACCGCCTTTTTTATGCTCGATTCTCTTGTAGTAAAAGATTTAATTTTTTCGAAAAGCTGACATTTATTTTGTTTCCTTGACAATCGGAGGTTTCTGAAATGCGAATGTTTGTGTGAAAAGTGCATGGGAATTGCAAAATAATGTAACTTTGTTTTGTGAGCTTTACACGATTGCTGATGCAGAGTGGTATTTACACTTCTTTTGTAGGTATACATATATTTTGTAATTTACACAAAAAAAGTATACATTGTATATATTAAACCTGCTACGGCAAAGTAAAAAACCTGGAATTTTGATATTTAACAGGGAAAAATAAAAATTATGAATAACACTTATATTATTTTTAATGCAGAATAGTACTTTTTGGGTGAGTGGTTTTTGAAAATAATAACGAACTTTTTTTACCAAACCATAATTGTTTTTCAGATAATTTTATCTGCTTGTGGTACAGCTTGAATATACCTTTTGTGTTTGTAACAGAATGGGAAGCAGGTCAACTCGGCCCGCCTCGACTAAAATTAGGCGGGTCGTTAGTCATTTTTAATTGTTAGGGTGGAAGAACACTAACAGATTTAAGGAACAATTTAAAAAATGAAGCGTTTGATTTTGAAATTCGTAGATTTTATTTATTCTGTATTTTTTGTTAATTTTGTATTCTTTTTATTGATAATTACTACAGTATATGTTAAAACATTTTGAGCGTATTATGCTAGCAATCTTTCTTTGATCGGGTCGTGGGTCATTGTTTGTCGGGTTGGGTCGGTTCCGGATCAAAAATTGCGAACCAACCTGATTTGTACAGTAACGATCAATTCCAATACTAAAGATAGAATTTTATGACTAAGTTTTAACTGCTTTATTAAGAAAATAAAAATTGCGATTTTCAAAAATCTTCGGATTTTTTTTCAATGACAGCTTCTTAATGTTACATAAATTTCATATTAATATTATTTTTCTAAGAAACTAGTTAATTAACAGGATAGACGACCATATCATCATACATTGGATAGTTTATCGCTGAAATCGCAGAAAAATAGCTTTGTTTTTGAATTTCTTGTATTGCAGGCATTCTTTATAAATTTATTTCTTTTGAATTAATAGTTTTTTATTAAACCAAAAATTATAAATTTTTCTTATTATACAATAGATGCTTTGAAAAACATTCATGATTTATTGATAAAAAGTTTCTAGTTATTGTGTGATATCAATTTAACCCAAGTATTTCTATTGATACCTGATACCTTACTATAACAATGAATGACTTTAATAATGTTAGCCAAAAAGAATATCACAATTAGTTCTTATTTTCTTAAATAAATTCCAACTTGTTAGATTTTTCAAGCTGAATATCTTTAATTATTTTAAATGGTTTTTAAGTCTTTGAATATCACTGTTTTATTTTCTTTATTCTCTTTAGTCTTACACTATCAAAGTATGCTCTCACAATGCTATAGACGGTATTATTAAAAGAAATTTATATTGTTGTTAATCGTTAAATAAAAAATTTTTTATTCTTAGACAATTAGTTGAACTCATATTATTTTCCTTTTCAATAAGTCCTCATATGATAATATTCTAAGCATGGATTTGGATGCAGTTTTTCAGTTTTTAGGAAATGTGTAAATGTTTTTTTAAATTGCATAGTATAGAAAGGGCCAATGTTTAGATGTTTTTGAATATTCAATATTGCCAGTTTAGATCAGAATTTAACGGAGTTTTCTGTTTTGTTTTAAAAGGCGTAACAAAAATTATCATATTTTGGCTGCGTTCTCAAATGTCCACTCTAAATATAACCCCATTCTGACCTATTCGATGCCAAAAAACATTGTTCTAAATGTTTAAAATGTTTAAACTATTTCGGATTTTCAATTCAGTTAAATTCTAACTTTATTGGTGGAATGAAATCATTGTTTGAAAAATAAATTATGCAAATTTTCCAATGCCCACACCTTATTCATTAAATCTTACATCAATAAAAATTGTGTGAATTGTCTTAAAAATTTAGAAAAGAATCCGTGAAATATCGTCGAATCACAAAATAGAATTACATCTCTATGAAATTTAATGTGATTTGTTGAATTCTACATTTCGCTTAACTATGGTCTCTATCTCTATTAATCTATAAAATAAATTGATTTTATTTTTCTTTTTTAGGCATTTATCATGCTATGCATAAAATTAAAGAGAAACTTATTTTTTATCTCACTTTTGGAAAATACTATATATATATATATATACAGTATATATATGTAATATACGAATGCCCTGTTTTCGGTTTTATTCTGTGTATCAGCTTCTAAATTTTCCGCATATTAAATTTGGTTTTCTAAAAAATAAATCTTTATAAAAATTTACAAAAAGTGTAAATTGTGTTCATTAATCATTTGACACGTTTTTAAAAAATTATATATATATATATATATATATATTATTTGGCAGAATTGTAATTGCGCAGTGATCAGTATAATAATCAAAATGCGTTAGGTTCATAATAACTTTTTTGTAAAATGGTTCATATGAACTCCATTAAATGTCATAATTAATATTTATTTTGAAAATACATCTGTTCTATTTTTAGCTAAAAAGTGTTGGGGTTCAAGTTAATGACATTGACCGTTCTAAAAATGAAATGCATCAAAGGCCTAATTAAATTAAAAGGAATATGAACCTACTTTTGAAAAAAATGAATAGAATTTTACAAAAGAAAATATCAAATTAAAAATGACATTTCACCAACATAGTATATGACTCAAATTAACAAGTAATTATCACTAAAGTACAAGGCTATTCCGACGAAAGTATTGCATCACTTGGCAGTAGTACTTCTTACTAATTAAATTAATTTAGAATTGATATAAAAATGCATGTAGTTTTATGGAATATATTTAGGAATTTATTTAAGAAAAAATTTTTATGTCATCATACACTTACAAAAAGCTTAGAGAAAATGGTAATCAAAGATAGGCAGTGATTAAAAATATTTTTCTCATATTTGTGGTATGGGTAACCTATTTATATCATACAATAGACATTCTTGCCTGCCTTTATGGAATTTCGTATTTTATTTCACAACCATTTAGTTCACATTGTCCTCCAATTTCCGCCAAGCCTATTAGGAAATTTGTTGAAAATTCTGGAATTTATAGAGATCTATGGGTAAGTGGGTTCATTTGAATGGTGAAAATTTATCGTAAAAATTATTTGTGTGTTTGAAGTACAAGTTCTTACAAAAACATTCCAACTGTTTCCATACCTATTATTTAGATAACAAAGCGGTCTAAAGTCTGCCTCAACTACTTTGTGTTCTGTCAATTAATCATACAAGTCCGGGCGGAAATTGTGATAAAATGTTTGGTTTGTTTAGGGTTAAGTTCAATAAATCGATGAACCTATAGTGTTTTCATGATCTATTCGAAGTTAAAAGAATAGCAATTTAAACTAGAACTCTTTTTCATGTATGAAGTTTTGTCATAAAAATCAAATTTATCATTTTAGTATACTTATGGTTTTGGGATATAGTGACATTAAAAATTGATAAGCTATAAATAGGTTGGTTTGCAAGCGTCTTAAATTAAGTATATTTAATTAATCCATTTAATACCAAGGTCCTCAAATGAGGTCCAAGTCTTTAAGTGTAAGCGCAATGTTTTTTTTTAATTTCATGCTAATTTCTTTTATTGATTGCTTAAATATATGGTATTTTCAATGTTTTCCCGTTTCAGCATTCGTTATACTGTTGTTTTGTATTTTTGTATTACGTCTGTTAATCGATTTTTTTAAACAATTTTTGATATTTCCTAAGTTATGTCTCTCAATTTATATTTTACCTATGCATCACTGACTTGAACAAAACCTTCTTACATAGGACATTCATTGCGTGATTGAAAATTTCAAGTTTTTGACATTTTGCTAACAGTTCATACTAAGGTCTTCAAATGGGGACCACACGAAATATCATAACACTTCAAAAGACTAATTTCAAATGAAATTCTCCTAATATACTTTATAAAATACCATATCTGTGAAATAGCCAATTCCAAAGGATTTGAGTAGGTCGTCTGGTATGATATGGGTTAATTAAGTATTGTTTTTAGAAATTAATTCCACAAAATGTGATTTAATCTTATTTCAATCAAAGAATTCAATGCATTCATTTTTTCCTATTACTCGCATAGAGGTAAATTTAAAATGGAATTCCATTGGTCTGTACGACTGTGTATATATATATATATATATATATATCAATGGCATAAAAGTAAGTCCATATTCAGGTTTCAATATTGATTTTTTCGGTTTAATGTATATTCCTTATTTGAATATTTTACAACTAGATAATAAACTGAATTTTAACTGTCTATTTTTAAATATTCTTTTGGATTTCTTCGTCATGTTAATCATCACTTAGTTGTCACGCTATCGGAAAATCCTCGCTACGTTCTTGAGATGCAGTTTTATTTAATGCAGTCAGAGATAAAAGATTTTACCTTTTATCAAATGGGTGTTTTTGAAAATAATATATCGATATATTAATTACTATTATTTTATAAAATGAAAGCCACATTCTTAAAATATGATGCTATAGAAATTATAGTTAAAAGTGAAACCTCACGAGTTTCGCTATGCATATTTTCAGGGCTGGCAATGTTATTTAACATGTTATTTTGGAATTTCTTTGATTTATCTTACAATGTATGCATAACGTATTAATGTAAATTCTCTAAGGTTCATTTTTGAGTTTTGCATTCGGCTCCTAGTCTGTTACTATAACTACTTCTACAATTTTTCTATCATCTCTGCTTTTGCTTCTATTTCATTTCAATCAGTTCGACGTTTCTCTTTCTTGTTTCTTTTAATATTAAATTTGATTTTCATTTAAAATTGCATATTATTGCAGAAAAGAGACACAGAGGGTACAAATTCTAAAAGCACCCATGAATTAGTTATTTCTTAATGTCACATTAAAGTCTACTTTTTTTTAATGGAACCATTAGCAGGATTGCAAATGGAAATGGAAAAAATATTTTCATTAATAGCTTTGTCTTTAATTGTTCTTGTTTAAATTAAATTCTAAACCAATGCACAAAATTTCATAATATACTTTAATTTAATCATATACTTGGAAATTTTTAAAGCATATTCAGTACATCAAGCTGGAAATTTCTGCCACCTGGAGAATTGTTGAGAAATTTTTATTGAAAAATGCACAATTATTCCGTTCTACTTAAACTTCAAATCAGTTGAATATTCACGTCACTTAACAATCGAGGAAGAAGTTCGACAGATTTTATTATCAAAATGATTGACACGCGTGCATTTTAAAATCTAATATGAAAATAAATTTAACTGACATTAATATATTTTATTAATATTTCATGATGCATTTTGTACAACTTTCAAATAATGAGGACTCAATGTCTCATTCCTCTGAAATTGTTCAGCCTCCACATTTTACAATTGAATTGTTTCGGCGAAAGTCAAATATCCAAAAAAAATTAATTACATTGATTAAAGTTTCTCGTTTGTTGTTTGATAATTTTACTTTTAGACATCTTAATTTTTAAAAACAATGCCCCGATTACCCTTAGATTAGTGATTTGGATTTCGTCACATATTTTTTGGTTTTGCCAATTTGCCCCAGCCTTGAACAAAACTATCCAAATATTTGTGACTTGAAATTTTGTAAAATGAGTCTGATAAATCGTTGTTATTTCTCTCCCCATGAGTTAGACTATTACAATGTATAAAAATAGTAAATTTCATGTTTCAAAAGTCATTATCTTAAATTCTTGTGATGTTGTAAATATTTTATTTAAGAAACTAGTTTAAGTCGTCTAGAAGTCTATGACTTTATTATTGTAAAGCGTATATACATGACATGAAGCATTGTATTGAAACACACAGAAAACTGACATTCAAATTTTAGTTAGAGGTAACATTGTAACAAAAACCACTATCTTATTGTTACCCCAATGTGGGTAATCTTGAAAATGGCCACTTTCTCGAATTGATTTATGCAGTATATGGCTTTTGATTAATCATTGAAAGCATTATTGTAGCAAAAATTATTTTGGCAATTTGACTGATATTTAAGAATAAAATATTATTTCCAATATGTAAGGGTCATACACTGCCTGTAAGTAAAGTAAAGTAAAAAAAAAATTTCTTACCAGCAATGTACGACTAGGGTAACAATAATATTACAACGCTTAGAAAATATAGATTCCGCTAGCAACTATCGAGATGACAGACACTGATGATTTAGTTTGTTTCACGTGAGTTTGTTTAGATTAGAATTTCCAAAATACAAGGCTCAATCTGGGAGAAGTCAGCAAAGCGCTTTATGACCCGGTCTCACCTATATTTGAAAAAAAACAGTTTTTTGCCTTTTTTATATAGAAAGAACAAGCTTAATATTTTGTCAATAGTGATTCAAAAATGTTTTTATAGTTAATTATAAAATTTTCGATTCTAATTACCTAAGATAATAATAAATAAGAACAGAATATTAAAAGTTTGTCCATAATTTAAAACATATTTCTAGTTAAGTATATGAATTGCTATTCATTTTTTTATTTTTTCAAATACGTAAATTTGGATTATTACATGTCCATTTCCTACTTACTTTCCATTAAAAGTAATATTATTTTTTATTATATATTCCGTCTGCAACTAACGCTATTACCTGTCAAAATTAGTTGTGATGTAGACGCATTCAATTAGGTCAATCACTCTACTAGGTGAAGTCATGTTGTCTAGTCGGAATCTTCATCAATACCTGTTGTAATCTAAGAAAGATATTGCAGTCATAATGCACTTTTATTTCTTAAAAAATTCGATTTTAATGCTTAGGATTCTAAATTACATTAAACTGCATGTAAAGTTAAGTGTTTCCATTTACCAACAAATTAAATAGTAAAGATTTGTCCTGAAATGCTCAATCGTCTGCAATCCTTGGTGGGTGCTGTGTGTGTAATATTGTCATTATTGTTTGGATATTAGCAAAACCTCAACAATAATACTCTTTCGAGAAGGCTTAGGAATGATTAGGAAAAACTCTTTTACTTAATTGGAACGTACAATCGATTTCTGAAGTTTTCTTCTCCATATGAAATTTGATAATTGTTATGTAGTAATTACTTTTATTTTAAAAGGCAAACTAATTTAAGTTTTTTAGAATAAAATATATTTGTATGGCTGAGAAAATCATTTGCCACTAATTTTCTAAGAGTTTAATTTTCTGTGGATTTTTAATATTTTACAGTTTTTTTAAATTTGGTTAAATTGGATAGATGAAAAAAAGTTTCTCGAAGCTTTCTTTTAACATCAAAGTGTTTTAAAACAGCTACAAATTATATTTTTAAGCAGTAAATTCAGCTCAGTAATGGAGGTGACATTACAGTCAGGTGAAAAGATTGGCATAATTAGTTTAACTCTACTCAGTCTGAAATTGCCTCATGGGCACCCTCCTTGAGAAATAGTGTTATGTCTCTCATTCTTATTTATTTTTACTCTTCCTAAAAATATATTAGGAAAACGAATCATTAAAGGTAGTGTTGATTTTATGATTGTTTTTTTATATATTCATTTGATTCCATAAGACCGATAATATTTTATTTATTTTCATCTTGCGATTGATAAGTTGTTCCGTACATGTTTGTTTATATCTCGCATATTAATTGGGTTTTCAATTGATATTTTTGTACTTCGCTATATGTTAGCTATGACCCTGTCAAACTTCACTGCCATTCTGCCATGGTTACCTATATTTTTCAAATTTCTTGGTAGGCTACTAGGCACAATTTCCTGACGTCGGGGCATATTATATCGTCAGAGCACTAGAATGTCAGTTTCTTGTTCTTTTGGTATTCAGTTTCGCTGCTTGGTAATGAATAGAATTTATTTTAAAAATTTTAAAAATGAAAAAAGACCCGGCCGGGATAGGGTTAGGAGAAACGCAATTGCTTAATATATGCTTCATTTAACTAAAGTTTAATTTCACGAGAAGTCTTAGGCGGAGGCCAACTACAACTACTCAATATTTTTACAAAACAGCGCTTTATTATATGTGTTAAAAAGAAGTAGATGCTAAGGCTGCAAGAATTAGTATTTATGTCTAAAAATCTTTAAGTTGATGCCTATTTTAAGAAATATCTTAAAATTTAGTTTAGCTAATCTACCTACTGTACCTTCAACCTTAAAAACTGTAATGTCCACTTGTTCAAGCAATTATTCAAAGCATATATTAGATTTGCAAATTTTAGGACATTAGCACATCTATTAATTTATACCCTCTGAAACAATTGTGAAGATTTACGCTAACGAGTATTGCTGAGGATCTGAAAATATGAATGATTTTTTATGAAATCACGATTTTTAAGATTCCTTAAAATTAACACCCTTAGCTAAGGTTCAGGTAATAATTAGTCTAAAGATCATGGGGGGCAACAATTAACACACTCTATGTCTTGTGCTGTAGACTGTCCAAGACTCGGGGATTTGTCCGTGTGCACAATTAGATGTCGTACCGTTTCTGCCCTCTTGTGGTTTAGAATTTTGATATTTTTATTAGTTTGCGAGTTATGAGCACTTAAATATTTTTAGTAATTCATCACAGATTTTATGGACTGATTATTTACTCTTAATAATTCAATTAAACAGCTTACCAAATCATGCAGTAAGAATATAAATTTTGAAATCGGCTAGTATTTTGAAAAAGAAGTAAAAAACAGCGCTTAATTATCTTGAAAATGACAAATTTGAATATCGAAACGCGTCGATAATTAAAGATTTTATTCTCATAATTCATATATATATATATATATATATATATATATATATAGGATATATGTGCTAATGAAATTTCCTTCAAATGATAATATAAAATCGCCATTTGGCAGTTAAAAGCATTATCAAGCATATGGAGGAAACAGGTGAAAATTCACTGCAGATTTTAGTGGTGAGGTAGAAACGAATTGATGTGCTCAAGCCACATTCAGGATCATTTATATAAAGCAAGTGCCCATTAGGAGCCTTCAGACCAGTAATTTATCAAGCCAAGTGTAACATCTGAAGAAGAGGAAGATCATGATCAACTCTCCACTCCAATAACACATCGTACAGCACAGTTAATACCACTTGTATTCTTCTTGTAACATTAGAGGGCAGTCCAACATGCAAATCATTGCATGAATTCATATGCACAGTAACAGTTACACTAGAGTTGTTCATTTTTTGGTTCTCTTTAAAGAGTTGCGTTTGAGCAACCTGATGTAGTGCACTTTGCTTAAAAATCACTGTGCAAATAAAAATTTTCAAATTGGTTGATTTTAGATCCCGCTTTCAAAATTGCAGTAATTAGAGGAATCCTCTGTTTTCAAATAACTTTCTTTTCATTTTTGCGTTCTTTCCAGCACTCTCAGGCGTTTATACGTCAATGATGACATCATAAACGCAAAATCAAGCCGGTTAATCTAATTTTTGCAAAGAACAATGGAATTTGAATGCATGTAAGCAAAAATTGATTTTCAATGTCATACTGTAATTTGAACTATTATTTTTTACGCTACATCTGCAGACATGTAGAAGTTAGTATGATTACATACCGGTATTTGCAGCGATGCTTTATGCTCAAACGCAATTACTGCTGTGAATTTGCCATCATTAATCCTTTGATTTTTCAATGCTCTTTCAACCTAGGAAATACACATTTAAAAGTATACATTCTGAAAAAACAGGCGTTAGGAGATTTCCCAAATGCCATGGTAACGTCATCATAGACGTAGTGACTTCTTGAAACCTTCTAATGTGTTTTATCAGAGAAAATTTGTCGATTTTAGCCTTGAGGTGTAAAAATAACGCGAAATTGTAATAATTTATATATTTTTAAATAGAAGGTTTCCCTAATTCGCATAAATTTAGTGCAAAATTTCATCACTTTTTAGAGGGATCTAAAGTTCAACCGATTTGAATATTTTTTGCACCTTGATTTTTAAGCAAACACCAAGGTTTTTCACAGTTAGTGAAGCCACTACATTACTAAAGCCCAGGTATGTTTTAATCTGTGGTGGAAATGCCTTATAGGGTGCAACGCGAAAACAATCGGGTTGCACACACATTTAATCCAAGTATATTGGATGCTATAATCATCGGCATGAAAATTAATATCACCAGCAAAATAAGACATTGATTGTGTACGATACACAATCGCAAGAAAAGCTTAGAAGCAATATAGGAGACAAGACAATCCATGAAGTCGCATATAGCAGTCTCAGCCTAAAGAAACTAAATGGAGTAAGCTTATATGATTTACGAGGAATAGATATTACACTAAAATTATCTCAACAAACATCTTATTTTTCCACTAATTTCCATATAAAAATATAGTTCGCAGATTAAAATCATTCTCTTATTCGTTCATTATGCAATTATTCATTGTGCCATTTACTGCATCTTCGATGTTTTTCGAAGCAGATTGATTGAAGAACAGTTGTTCACCTCAAAACATGATTTGGAGATTCTCGAACTTACTTAAATTTGAATTCAATATGATTATAATTATTAACATAAACCAAAAAAAAAGTTTGAGATTTTCAAATATTCATCATCTAAGTTATATAAACATATGTCTATCAAGGTTAAATATTGGAAGCACTTGATGACAGTCACAATGGAGTTTAGCTCACTCTCCTTACGTTAAAAAGAGGAATAACTAAATTCTGGTTGTCATGTATACAAATATTGACTCAGAGTGGCATGCCTTCTAATTCGTTGAGGACAAATTTGATATATGTAGGCACTTATAACTTAATTCCTTCGATATCTAAGGCTACGGTTAGACTATGTGATTGGTCACGCGTGATCTGTCACATTTTAGTAAAATCGCATGTCTAACCACCAAGATAATTAGCGATGTGACGTGATTTTGTAAATTTTCTTACTACCAATCCGGTAGTCTAACCGTGGCCTAAGCGAAAGGCAATTCTACTCATGATCTTTCATTTCCTGTCCAACATTATTCAAAGCATGTTACAGCAAACAATAAATTAGAGTATGCAATAATATAAGTTTTTTCTTAATGTTTATAAAATACATGATAGACAAGCTTGTTTTCGAAACATAAACTTATGCATTTTTGTTCTCATTTCACGAAATAGATAAGCAAAACAATAAACTTTTCTGAGATAGAGGTGCACACATATTTGTGATAAAAATATTTGAAGTTTGTTTATAATATTGTAATCTCTTGAATAAATTATCTAAATCGATTTTCTCAAACAACTATGTAAATATTAGTGTCAACATTGGACACTATGTCATGCTAGTTTGGATTCTATGTTGCAACGAATGTAAACAATCATGAGAAATTTTCAAATCTGAAATGTGAATTGTTATGATAAATTTTTATTTTCAGGTTATTTTAAGCTAGAACATTAAATGGTTGACTTCATTATTTAAGTAGAGTGTTATTGCCATGATAGAAAATTGCACTGTTTAATAGTATCAATTTATAAGTGTGATGTATTCTTTTTATTAATAGTAAGTAAATCTTTATTTGATTCCAAACTATATGCTGTATAACCCATTAATATATACCCCTCAAATGTACATTTTATATAAATTTGTGGTATAGATTTATGGATTTCTTTTTTATTGGTTAAGGGCATAATACTTGTATATTACTGGTTAAAACTAATTCATAAAAACTTTTTGACAATTTCCAACTACGTATAATTATTAGTAGAATCTATATTTTGATGAATAACTGCTTATGTAACTAATTTTTAATATAAATTTTGCTATATTAGGGAAAAATGCTGTTAAATTATTTCGTATTTTTCGTTTTATTGTATGCTAATCATTTACATTGCAATTATAGAAGAAGTCATGTATTAATGATGCATATACTTAACGAGAGCTATTTTTAGGAAACTGTTAAACTTTCCTTCATCTGGTAAATGATTTTAACTTTTGAAAATATTCAATCCATAATTAATAGTTGTACATGCATTTAAACCTCAACTGTAACATCATGTATAATAAGTATGAGTTATAAGGCAAAGGGGGAGGATAGCGAATTTATAATCAAAATCATACTGTTTTCAAAGACATTAGTAAAATTCACACGAAGGTGAGAAGTCGATTAGAAAATGCAGCGTTGCCAATTTTGTTGATAATTCAGTTATTAATAAGATTTTGCAAACGATTTCGGCTTCAATTGCTATTTCGAACTTATTAAAAGGTTAGCTTTTGTATTCATTTGAGATTTAAATTCATTTATTTTGATGTTAACAGAAAGACTCTTGCCTGTTATAAATCATTTAAATGTAATGCGACCATTAAAACTAATTCATTAACGACATCTCAAAAAATTTTCTGAAAAAAATTGAAAAATATTTTGAAGATGTTGAAGATTAAAGGAAATATCCAAAAACAGCATTATTATTAACAAAATTAATGTTGTAAGTAGCCAATATTATACATTCATTCAAACAATTTTAATAAATATGTCATTGCTGTCAACTGCGGTTATGTGTATCCTGAAGTTGGAGAATTCAATCGCGACATA
>CABFPE010000299.1:657943-689688 GCA_900660155.1 Hofstenia miamia
ATATATATATATATATATAGGTTTGCAGAAAAGGTTTCTATAAAAGTGTGAATGCAGCAAGAAAAGATGTTGAAAAATTGTGACTAGACGGCAATGTTAATAAACATTGAAATTGGAAATTTTTGGCGTTACTTTCCCAATATATCAACAGTTTAATGTATCTCTTAATATGCATGTAATACACCACATAGACTTTTGTATATCTGCATTTTGATAAATAAGCTTTTTATAGCAGTCTATATCTTGGCAATTTCGTAAATAAATTGCTTTTATTATCAAAAGCTATAAATGACTTAATTTTTGTTTACGCCGAGCTAGTGAGTTGAGCCAATATTCGTTGAGTAGCCTGTCTCTAATTTTTATAATCGGACTAGTAATCGAAGTCCACTTGATTGGCAATGTACCATGCCGCTGTTATAATATCTAAAAATGTAAATCCTCTTCACCTTTTTAAAATTTCGTATCTTTTACAGGGTTTTAAGAACTCCCTGCGATAGATTTTCTAAACCAGCGTTGGCATCTAAAATATTACAAGGATTTCGGGTCTAGGGAATTTAGGGATTGAAAATCGATTTGGGATTATAGACGCTATTCAGTGTGAATATTAATTTTTTGTAATGAAACTCACAATAAGAAAAAGTCAATTCCGATTTACAGATAGTTAACATTTGATAGAAATTAATTCGTTGTAGTAGTTACAATAATTACTGAATTCAAAACGTCAAGATGTTAGTGTCGATTTTATAATTATGTGCGAGAGGAGAATTGCTACTTACACATCAACTTAATTTTTATAAGAATAGTTAAATCCATTATTTCTACCAAAATAAGCAAAATGCTCCACTCAGAAACTATAATTCAATTTATGTACATTTTTTTTCCAATTGGCAGGTATTTTTGTTTGTATGCTTTTTTTTAGATTATTACTTTAATGCGCTCATCCTTTAGCTCTTCAATCAAGTAATTTTCAGGTGGATGAACATTTATATTTATTGCGTCGCCGTTCAATTTTATGTTGAATGTTAACGGACATTTCGAATTCATTTATCCACTCGAAACTCACTGTTCGCAAAGATATTCACGATAGTTATGGTTACGTAAGAGGATTCCATCTTATAGATTGGGGTTTTTATTTGTGCAGGGAATAATCCAACTAATCGGTCAACATTTAATTAATTGAAAAAGTCCACAATTTAATCGGTTTTGAATTTTCGTTTTACTTACCATTTTGAGATTTTACAGAAAATTATTGTCGATTTTCGGCGTTGTTTTCAATAATCTTGATATAACGTTATATAATAATCTTAAAGGGATTGCAAATTCAATGAAAATTACAACTAGTATTACGAACATCAATACGTGTGGGCGATATAATAATGGTACTTTGCCTATCTTAACACTATTCGACCTGGGCTTTTGTTTTCTCGTGTCAGTTGAGGATGTACTCTCCTCCTGCATCTAGCTCTCGATTGGATTATGTTATTTAAACGAAACTTCGCATAGATATCCTTCATATCATCAACATCAACATAGAATGTTTAGAAATGGGAAGTCATAAATATCTGTAATGACGTCATCATATTTCAAAATGTGGGGATTTTTAAATCAATTATATATTGGTTTTAACGATTGGAAATATTGGTAATTTATTGGAATTTATTATGCATGATTTTCTTACTTTTTCTTGCTTTTTTTCCCTAGTAAAAATAATAGTTTTTTTGTAAAAATAGAATAAAAATTATTGGGTTATGAATTCAAATGTTAGGAATAGTCGCCAAGTCTCATTAAGAAAACTCAACCACTTTTTGATTAATATTCAAAAAATTGATGAGGGATTTCATCCCCCTGGTGAAATAGGGTTAAAGTAGCGTTTGACATTGATCTTACATTCTTTGTGAATAACAATAGTGTTATTTATAACTCTGCATAAGCCAGATGAAATTAGACTTTTATCAGAACTATATAATATTCTGATTTATTCTTCAAAATGTTTATAGTGGGTATTAGTCAGGGATCAAATGATTTTGCTGTTTTTAGAATGTACTTACCAAAAAAGTACGCATACGCACCTTTCGTATACATTGATACACTATGTCAATGTAGAAATGTGCGCTTCTCAACATGGCTTTGTTTCTCACTTACATAGTCAATATTAAAATCCGATGTATGTTTGCTTTTATTGTGATGTCTAACGATGAAAGTTTTAGTGTAAATGATTTTAAATTGACTGATTAACCGCTTAGTTAACCGATTAATCAATGCAATTAATGAAAATTAATGTTCCAGCCCTTTTATTACTATATAGTTTACAATCTTATGTAATTGGATTGCCACTTGTAATTTTGAGTTTATGCTGCTATAACATATTTTAGTTAAAGACTATTTTACATTTTTTAGCCAACCGCTCTGTTGCAATCAATTTTTTTTAAAACTCTTCATTTTTAACCATTATAAATTTTAAGCGTTGTACATTTAAATCTGTTTCACAGCAATTTTAACAGAAAATCTGTTAAATGTTGTTTAACAGAATCTGTTTAACAGATTATATATTTTTGAAAGACTTAACAGATTTTTTACAAATTTAAATAAAAAAACCTTTTTGGGAACTAGAAAAATGTTTTATTTCAAGAACATCAATAATTGAGCCTAGCATCTACAAAGGCAACGGGTGCTCTTTTGATGGAATACGATGTTTTCTGTAACATAATTTAGCATTATTTATAAGCGTTTTTTATTGTTGCCGCCATGCCGATTGGATGACATAATATGTATGCTCCGACAAGTAAGTTTACTAGTTTTAGTATTCGTTGATGTGTATAGCCATATGTCTCTTCACTCGAAGACAAGTAAATGGGAAACAGATTAATTAATAAATGGTCAATGAAATTCATATTCGATTAGTGACATTCATTCATTCTACAGTGTCTACCATACAATAAATTTATATACATGTAAATGATATCTATTTAGAATTTCATTTATTTAAACCCTACGTGCTCTGTCAATTGCGAAATTGTGGAGGACTGCTCAAAAAGTACTATGTACAAATATCGCCCACTTTTTCTTGAACAAAGTGTGAAATAACAAAGAATTATATTTTTTTGCTTTACAGGCGATGAAACTTTTATGGAATTTCAATCTGAGGCAACCAGAATATTGGGATATTGCCATCAGAACACTTGTTTAAATATAATTGAAAAATTATGTCTAATTAAATGTCTCTTTTCCCATAGCAAATTTTGGCGTACAACGACAAACCATGAATTCATTTGAAACCAAATAAATCTTCGTCTTGTTGAGTTAATTCATTTTCTCTTAACTATAGGTTCATCAATTAAGTCGAGGATTACACTAGACAAGAGAAGTGGTTATTTTCTATATCAAAATCCTAAAATTTTGCAATATAGTCTTTTAAAAATGGCAGTTTATTAAATACAAATCGTTTTAATATCAGAGGTATTCAAAGATAATTTTCAGTAAATAATAAAACATATTTTTGTAAAATATATGAAAATAATTTTTAGTTTCATTTTTCTTCGTCTTAAAACAAGGGTTATGCCTCAGGAAACATCTGCGGCAATGTTTCAAACACCTTGTGCAGATTCGATGCCAAACTAGACGATCTCCGTCAAAAGTGGTGACCCTTCTTTGATAAATATATAGGATCTTGATTATTTCGACACTCTAGTTTTCTTCCAGAAACTTATAACCACATTTAGTCGACAGATGGCATTAAATATTAATTATTTTTATAGTGAGCAAGGACAATTTGTTGTCAATAAATTCTCTGTAGAATACAGTTGAACATCTCCATAGTTAAGTTCAAGGTACCGAACAGATAAAGTAAATATGGGAAGGGGTTAACTTTAGAGAGGTCACTATAGAATTTGGATGTGAACATCATAGGGGCTCCAAAGGACTTGGGCCCCTCTGAACATAAAAACTTTAGAGCAATAAATAGCATGTAGAGAAGGTCAGTTTCATATTGCAAACGTTTGATAACTAAAAATAACTTCAAAAAAAGTACAAGCGATTTATTCAATGCAATGACATCTATCTATACAAAAATGAGAAATACATGTCTTAACATTTATTTAAGTTTTGGAAAAAATCTAAAAAATCTATTGATCATTTAACTAGATGTGCTATTTTGTAAAACGTTAACTTCAGATATGTAAATTGTAGAGCCTGGCGGTATACCGATACTGCGATATTTTGACAATACCGAAAGATACCGATACCGCGGTGTATTGCCTAAAATATTCATCGGTATTTATTTAGAAGTAGGCTATGCGTATTGTGTGAAAGCCCGCGGGTCAGTGCTTGCTGCATGAAAACTTGAAAAATTTCTGTTGGAGGCTTAATATATAGCAGTTTGGAAATTACGAAATTTTTTAAAAAGAAAATTTATTAATAATGCAGTTACAATTATATGGTTGATTAGCGCACAAAATGTTGTCGTAAATACTTTCACAAAAACGAGATATTTACAGATTTTTTCTTAAAAAATCAGAGATACAAAATATGCCCATTCCGATTCGGATTAAGGTAAATCTATTTCTTTGCAATGCAAAAATCATAATTATGAAATTAAAATTCTTTTAATTTATGCTCGAGGTCTATTGCATTTCATTTTTGTCAGAAACTAATGTTCAATAAAACGCAGTCATATTTGTAATTACTATAGGGCTGTTTTAAGCAATAAAGTCAAAATTTACAAAACAATTCCAATTTACACAGGATTACAAAATTTCATTTAATTGATATAGCCATGGTATGCTACAACTAATTTTGTAGTTTTGATATATATATAAGTATATATATATATATATATATATATATATATATATATGTATATATGTGCTAATGAAATTTCCTTCAAATGATAATATAAAATCGCCATTTGGCAGTTAAAAGCATTATCAAGCATATGGAGGAAACAGGTGAAAATTCACTGCAGATTTTAGTGGTGAGGTAGAAACGAATTGATGTGCTCAAGCCACATTCAGGATCATTTATATAAAGCAAGTGCCCATTAGGAGCCTTCAGACCAGTAATTTATCAAGCCAAGTGTAACATCTGAAGAAGAGGAAGATCATGATCAACTCTCCACTCCAATAACACATCGTACAGCACAGTTAATACCACTTGTATTCTTCTTGTAACATTAGAGGGCAGTCCAACATGCAAATCATTGCATGAATTCATATGCACAGTAACAGTTACACTAGAGTTGTTCATTTTTTGGTTCTCTTTAAAGAGTTGCGTTTGAGCAACCTGATGTAGTGCACTTTGCTTAAAAATCACTGTGCAAATAAAAATTTTCAAATTGGTTGATTTTAGATCCCGCTTTCAAAATTGCAGTAATTAGAGGAATCCTCTGTTTTCAAATAACTTTCTTTTCATTTTTGCGTTCTTTCCAGCACTCTCAGGCGTTTATACGTCAATGATGACATCATAAACGCAAAATCAAGCCGGTTAATCTAATTTTTGCAAAGAACAATGGAATTTGAATGCATGTAAGCAAAAATTGATTTTCAATGTCATACTGTAATTTGAACTATTATTTTTTACGCTACATCTGCAGACATGTAGAAGTTAGTATGATTACATACCGGTATTTGCAGCGATGCTTTATGCTCAAACGCAATTACTGCTGTGAATTTGCCATCATTAATCCTTTGATTTTTCAATGCTCTTTCAACCTAGGAAATACACATTTAAAAGTATACATTCTGAAAAAACAGGCGTTAGGAGATTTCCCAAATGCCATGGTAACGTCATCATAGACGTAGTGACTTCTTGAAACCTTCTAATGTGTTTTATCAGAGAAAATTTGTCGATTTTAGCCTTGAGGTGTAAAAATAACGCGAAATTGTAATAATTTATATATTTTTAAATAGAAGGTTTCCCTAATTCGCATAAATTTAGTGCAAAATTTCATCACTTTTTAGAGGGATCTAAAGTTCAACCGATTTGAATATTTTTTGCACCTTGATTTTTAAGCAAACACCAAGGTTTTTCACAGTTAGTGAAGCCACTACATTACTAAAGCCCAGGTATGTTTTAATCTGTGGTGGAAATGCCTTATAGGGTGCAACGCGAAAACAATCGGGTTGCACACACATTTAATCCAAGTATATTGGATGCTATAATCATCGGCATGAAAATTAATATCACCAGCAAAATAAGACATTGATTGTGTACGATACACAATCGCAAGAAAAGCTTAGAAGCAATATAGGAGACAAGACAATCCATGAAGTCGCATATAGCAGTCTCAGCCTAAAGAAACTAAATGGAGTAAGCTTATATGATTTACGAGGAATAGATATTACACTAAAATTATCTCAACAAACATCTTATTTTTCCACTAATTTCCATATAAATATAGTTCTAGCAGATTAAAATCATTCTCTTATTCGTTCATTATGCAATTATTCATTGTGCCATTTACTGCATCTTCGATGTTTTTCGAAGCAGATTGATTGAAGAACAGTTGTTCACCTCAAAACATGATTTGGAGATTCTCGAACTTACTTAAATTTGAATTCAATATGATTATAATTATTAACATAAACCAAAAAAAAAGTTTGAGATTTTCAAATATTCATCATCTAAGTTATATAAACATATGTCTATCAAGGTTAAATATTGGAAGCACTTGATGACAGTCACAATGGAGTTTAGCTCACTCTCCTTACGTTAAAAAGAGGAATAACTAAATTCTGGTTGTCATGTATACAAATATTGACTCAGAGTGGCATGCCTTCTAATTCGTTGAGGACAAATTTGATATATGTAGGCACTTATAACTTAATTCCTTCGATATCTAAGGCTACGGTTAGACTATGTGATTGGTCACGCGTGATCTGTCACATTTTAGTAAAATCGCATGTCTAACCACCAAGATAATTAGCGATGTGACGTGATTTTGTAAATTTTCTTACTACCAATCCGGTAGTCTAACCGTGGCCTAAGCGAAAGGCAATTCTACTCATGATCTTTCATTTCCTGTCCAACATTATTCAAAGCATGTTACAGCAAACAATAAATTAGAGTATGCAATAATATAAGTTTTTTCTTAATGTTTATAAAATACATGATAGACAAGCTTGTTTTCGAAACATAAACTTATGCATTTTTGTTCTCATTTCACGAAATAGATAAGCAAAACAATAAACTTTTCTGAGATAGAGGTGCACACATATTTGTGATAAAAATATTTGAAGTTTGTTTATAATATTGTAATCTCTTGAATAAATTATCTAAATCGATTTTCTCAAACAACTATGTAAATATTAGTGTCAACATTGGACACTATGTCATGCTAGTTTGGATTCTATGTTGCAACGAATGTAAACAATCATGAGAAATTTTCAAATCTGAAATGTGAATTGTTATGATAAATTTTTATTTTCAGGTTATTTTAAGCTAGAACATTAAATGGTTGACTTCATTATTTAAGTAGAGTGTTATTGCCATGATAGAAAATTGCACTGTTTAATAGTATCAATTTATAAGTGTGATGTATTCTTTTTATTAATAGTAAGTAAATCTTTATTTGATTCCAAACTATATGCTGTATAACCCATTAATATATACCCCTCAAATGTACATTTTATATAAATTTGTGGTATAGATTTATGGATTTCTTTTTTATTGGTTAAGGGCATAATACTTGTATATTACTGGTTAAAACTAATTCATAAAAACTTTTTGACAATTTCCAACTACGTATAATTATTAGTAGAATCTATATTTTGATGAATAACTGCTTATGTAACTAATTTTTAATATAAATTTTGCTATATTAGGGAAAAATGCTGTTAAATTATTTCGTTTTTTTCGTTTTATTGTATGCTAATAATTTACATTGCAATTATAGAAGAAGTCATGTATTAATGATGCATATACTAACGAGAGCTATTTTTAGGAAACTGTTAAACTTTCCTTCCTCTGGTAAATGATTTTAACTTTTGAAAATATTCAATCCATAATTAATAGTTGTACATGCATTTAAACCTCAACTGTAACATCATGTATAATAAGTATGAGTTATAAGGCAAAGGGGGAGGATAGCGAATTTATAATCAAAATCATACTGTTTTCAAAGACATTAGTAAAATTCACACGAAGGTGAGAAGTCGATTAGAAAATGCAGCGTTGCCAATTTTGTTGATAATTCAGTTATTAATAAGATTTTGCAAACGATTTCGGCTTCAATTGCTATTTCGAACTTATTAAAAGGTTAGCTTTTGTATTCATTTGAGATTTAAATTCATTTATTTTGATGTTAACAGAAAGACTCTTGCCTGTTATAAATCATTTAAATGTAATGCGACCATTAAAACTAATTCATTAACGACATCTCAAAAAATTTTCTGAAAAAAATTGAAAAATATTTTGAAGATGTTGAAGATTAAAGGAAATATCCAAAAACAGCATTATTATTAACAAAATTAATGTTGTAAGTAGCCAATATTATACATTCATTCAAACAATTTTAATAAATATGTCATTGCTGTCAACTGCGGTTATGTGTATCCTGAAGTTGGAGAATTCAATCGCGACATATGTACATTGAATTAATTCTATTTATGTTACATTTGTCAGTCATCACTGCTAAGCGTACTTGGAATGTGTTCAAAACCTGATTGAAAAACCGGATTTGAGCCACCTTTAAGCCTTGACAAAATTGGTTGGAGAAATTTTCCACGCATGCATTTAAGCAAATAGCAATTACAGAGAGATTTTCAGCCATAATGCTACAAAATAAATGTATCTATAGATTCAATCTGTTAATTGAATTGCATTATATCAAATCAAAATTTGAATAATAAAGGTTATTAGATTTAACCAAGATTTGTCCCAGCTGGTCATTAACTTTTAACTAATAATTTAATTATGAACGAATTAAATAATTTTTAGTAACCAAGGGCGTATCCAGCAATTTTAGTTAAAGGGGAAGGTATAATCCATTTTGAACGCATTACAACAGTGGTGTAAAAAGAAACACACATTTTTTTTGAAATCTTATTGAATGGTAAATAACACAGAGGGCAAAGAATATAATTTAATTTACTAAGTGTACTCAATGTATTTTTTTAAATCTGCCATTGCGAACAACTTCAGTGCATTACCTAAAATATTTCAAACGCAAAATCTAATTACACAATAACTTTTTTTCGATGTAAGATTCTTTTAAGTAAAGGATACATATTGTGAACATATATCTATTTGATATTTCAAATAACGAGAGAATTTTCATAAATATATTTCAATTGAAGTCCCAGCTCAAAAAGGCGCTAGTTTTTAAGCCAGATGATGAAAATTGTTTTTCATAAAACCTCTGTATTTATCGATTTCACGCGATGTTTCATCTGGCATTTATGTGTTATTTCTTACTAATTTTGATCTAATAATAGATCTCTATAGTTAGATCAAATTTAAAAATTATTTTTTCTTATTTCATAATTGTATTAATAAATGAAAATAGTGGTAAAATCGCATTAAGAATTATTCTAAGATGAAGTTGGTGAAGATTGAGAGTAAGCCCTTGTCTTGCTCCTGGAATCGATAGATAATTATGGATAGTTATCATAGACAATGGAAATCGTTATTTTATGAGCAATGCAGATGTATATTGTTTGATTCGTCGTGCCCTGTTGCATTTGAAATTGATTTCTAAAAATGATTGATTCAATTCAATATGAACTCATCTTTCAAAAGATGGATCTAGAACTTGTATCCACTTAAGTAGGAGCCAATTCACTTTGTTTCTTTTTTAGTCAAGTTTTTGTTCAAAATGCCTAACTTGTCTATATTTATGTAGACCAGAAATTCTGAACAAGGCATTTCCTTTATAATATATGGCTTGGCTTTTTATGCTACCCTTGTGAAAATACCATAAAGCTCAATATGTTTAGTTTCGAATTCAATCCAGGCATGCATATTTATCGCATTTTTTTAGAGGTACCTAGCTACATCCATGTTTTTGCACATAAAATTTATTTCTGTATAGAAAAACTAATTTGATGTGTTGTAAAATTGTGGACATTGTTCTGAGTAGTTTTTATCGAATGCGATGCATGCTCTCATGAGTAAGCACTTTTTATTCATAATGTTTTCAAGTACCCCTTTAGTAGTATGAAATATTTGAATACTTTTTTTAATTAATTTACAAAAATAAATCATATTGGATTTTTGATAAGTAAAGGATAGGGATGAAAAAGCTTATTTCCTCCTAAACGGAAAAATGAAATAATCTAAATTTTCGAAACTGGATAACTTGATTCCTTTTTCATACCAATTTATATTAAATTGTTTCTTTTTTGTATAAAAATGTAATTACGAAGAAAATCGATGAGAAATATATAAAATTTAACGAAACCGTTTTCAGGCTCTAAAATCCCATTCACAAAACTGTACTATAGCCAAAAGTTTCAGTGCAAATACGACTAAGATATTTTTGGGACAAGATTATTCGTATTTTCGAATGCGCAGATGAGAGACTTTCCTTAGCAAAGTTCCAGTTCAGGACCAGTCAGGTTCTTCAGTGTTTTGCTTTGAAGATTATTTCACTATATTTTAAGCATTAAATTGGGATATATTACCTCTGTCATTGGCGTCACTGACAAGATGCGGCAACATTGGGGCCCAAATTGCAATAAGCATTTTTTATTCTAAAAAATAGAAATAGAGCTTATTATAAGCAATTGTTAACAATTTTGGAACGTCAAGTTTGGAATTTAGAGCCTTTTGGGTCCCAAAATATCAAAATAACAATAATTATATAAATATTGTAAAAAATTGGGCCTAAAATATGAAAAATTTCTTTAATTAATAATTTTAAACAAATTTAAAGGCCCAATAGTTATGCAGGTACAAAATATTTAGTAAAAAGTATATAGTAGACAATAAGACAGTTACTGAAAATTTAATATATAAAACTTGTGAGAGTGTGGGGTAGGGGCCGTGTATTGACATCTTGCATCGGACCCCAAAATGTACAGTGACGTCACTGCCTGTTTGCAGCAGGTTATGAACAAATTTTTGTTAGTCATCATGAGTAAATCTTTTTTTAGTCAAGATCGTAATTATTACCTTTGGAAAATTTGGTACTCTTACTTGTTAAATGCTTTTGCAATCGTTGCGTATAATCTGTTGGATTTTTGAAGGTTTGGGGGGCGCAGCCGGCTGAGCGTAATCTATAGAACTGGATTAGACTGTAAAATATTCCAAATAGAAATTCTATAAGCCCTATAGCCCTCGAAAAAACGTATATGATGCAAGCTGTAGAGTAAAACTATCTATCTCCAAAAAGGTTCCTCATGCACTTACAGGCAATCTTATTTATAAGACACAACCTAATCAATGTTAAACGTCACTACCACATCAATGACATTAAATGCTGTTTCCCTTTTATAACACTTTTCGTTTGTCTTGATATAATTTTAGTTATCAATTGGCTCAGCCGTCTAAATTTTCCGGCGGCTGGCTGACCCAAAATATGTCGGCGGTGGCGGCTCAGCCGACTGGCGCCCAGATCTAGTTACTGGAAATATGGCTGCGACTGGGAACTTTTGTTGAAAACACAATTGATCGCTCATCAAAAATGCAATAAATAAGTTTCCAGTTTTATCCTAAAAAAGTAGGAAAGTCCTCAATGTTTTGAAGAAAAAAATAACGAATTGTCTGTGCTTATCGACATCTTTTGGGTATTGAGTTATCTTTGATTCAATAACAATTAATTGGGATCATTTGGTAAAAATGAATGCTAGAAAAACGTTGATTTTGTTTTTGAGAGCTTTTCGAAAAACATAAAGGTACACAGATAAATTCATGTGAGCAATAAACAATTTTAAATTTACACAATACATAATAAGCTATTATTCATTCATTTAAGGCCATTAAAATGCTGTTATATCACATACATGTAAAATGATCTACTAGAGTGTTTATATAAATTTCTCGGTTTGGAATTCTAGAATTAGTTTTTTTCCAATACACACAGACAAGAGAAGTTGGACATTTTTGGAAAATGATATGAGTGCTGATACCACTCTTAACTCAAAATTCCCGAGTTAGTCCATTTTTTCCTAATTAGTCATGTGTTAAGATAATCTTATTCTATAAGATTGGGTGTAAAATTTAATGAAATTTTGAAATACTTTTTATTTACATTGTGAAATTTATTTAGTTGTGTGGGAGTTTGGTCAATTACTAAACTTGAAAATCATTATAATGATTATTAATTTAATTAAATGAACTTGATCTATTGGATTTTCAAAGTTCTCCTTTTAGGCAACCCGTAATAAGGTTTGGGATTAAGAAATTATGTTGAGTGCATACATCTTCAATGGATATGTGTGCAACCATATTTTCAAAACGTAGGAGAAAAATATATATAGCAAGTATGTGTTGGAATAGTAGGAAATAGATTTATTGCAAATTCTGAGTGGATTAAAAATTTTCATTCATCGTAAAAAGTTTATTATGGATCTAATCAATTACCATTCTTATATAATTTGCATTTTGTTTAATTACATGCTACTGTAAAATTAAACAAAGTCATTGAAAAGAGTGATATGCAGTCATGGATTGTATGGATGTTCCGTCTATTCAAAACATGATATTTTATTGAATTGTTTAGGTAATTGGAAGTATCAAGTTTCACATAACATAACCTTTCTTATTCTAGAAGAATCATTTAGTGTCATTCTTCTTTAATATAAATAATTATACTCGTTTTCATTTTTTTCAATAGACTGATATACTGAAAACATATTTGTCCCCATTTAGGGCTAGTGTTATTTTAATGCCTTATAAATAGAACAAGTAGATTATTTTTAAATTTTTACAATTTTTAAGTCAGTTAAATATTATTTTCGATTTTAGTACAATTTTCCATCTTTACTTGCCACACGAGTTACACAATTTTTCACTATTTTTGCTAATTTTTTGAGATATCAAAACTATTTGAGTTCCTACTAAGATAAAGTAATGCATTTGTTTTGAGATAAAGTTCCAATTTAGTTTTTGTGATTTAATATTTGGCATCAATAGTGAGAAAATTTGACTTGAATCCAAGTTGGTTTTGAATAATATACTGTAAAAAATTGGAATTTAAATTGCCTACCCCATCTTACTGTCACTAGTTTGACTTTTAAAATTGTCTTAATTTTTAGCGGCCTTAAAAAATTACCAATGTTTTGCAAATACTTAATATATTAGAATGTATTTATTCTCAAATCATACTTGTTAAACACTAAACCTTTCTCAATGCTCTGTTTACAAAATTGAATTTTATTTTTTGAGTGAATTTATGTACATGTTTAAATCTATTCAAACCAATTTTATGCAGTTTTGTTTTAATACCACTTTAAATTCTAGTTTTTCTGAATTGGTAGTGTTATGCGAATATAATTTGTGTGAATTTTAAGCAGATAAAGAATGATTTCTAAAATATTATATAATACAATGTTATCTCCCGAATTCAGTGTTTATTCTATTTTACTATTGACAGTATATATTTTAAATTAAAACATGGTTCTCTATGTTTTCGCGAATTGAATATGGAAGAAGAAACTTTACTTTCCATTGCACATGTTTGTAGAATAGTAACTGGTCTATGTTACACCATTGCGGATAAAATGAGATTTTACCTTTTATTTTTATATTAGCTGTTTTTAATGGATCTTGGATTTCGTTCCTACGTAATCTTCTACGTAATCTAGGCACTAAATTATATGTTTATTTTTCATTCTTAGACATCAGTAACTAAATACGTTTAAGTTAATAAAAATGAAAGCACACTGGCAACAGTGTAAAAGTCATTTTACGCGTATGCCATCAACTTCGTATTCGTGATTTTTACATCCAATCATGCAGTTTATTGATTTACACTTTTTAGTTTTCAAATTTTTGGATAAAATTATGTGTGTAAGTAAGTATGCAGCTCAATCGTTTACTGGATATTGGAAATTTTATGGAAGCCTCTGGGCGATAAAGTATTTAAAACAATATTTTCAAGAAAGTAACGTAGGCAAGCGTAAAAAAGGCCATTACGATTTAAATACTTGAAGAATTTTAATAACTATGCTTCCCTGTAGAGATATAAAATATAACTAAAAGTATGTAGTATTTCTTAATTTTCGAATTTAGAGAGATTAAAGAATATTTCTCTCATCTGCATGACTTATCATGTTCAATTATTTCAAAAGATTTATAAAAGAAGATCAATTACGTGATGACAACTGTAAAATAATTTCTGGATATTTAAGAATCTATTAAAGCATGTACGTGCACAAATATGTGTAAACTAGTCTGAAAGTGTTTGTGTTAACGATATGCATTTGAATTTCTGATCTGCGTTTGTTTCATATTATTTCGTGGCAGCTGAAGCGCATTTAACCATATAATCTGCGTTTATTTATGTTGAGTACCAAGTTTGATTACGATTTGCAACAGGATTACGCTTCAATTTTGTTAATAATCCGATAGCTTTCAAAAACTCAAATTCATGTTCTCTTTTGAAAGGTTTGCATTTTTAATTGATATATGTGGTAATATAATATATGCTTATTACTTTATTAGTGTTATATGTAAACCATGTTTACTAACATTTATGACGACAGTAAAATAATTTTAGCAGTGAATTATAAGCAATTACTTATTTCAATCTTGTGGAGAATAAATTTATGATTTATTGCCACAATCTAGAATCAAGTGTTGAGGTTTAGAATAGAAATTTAACATTTTTTAAGAACATTAAATAAATAAATAAATATATATATATATATATATATACGGTTTTTGGATGCAAAATTTTAAAATATCTACAAGATACAAAAAATCTATACTTATACATTAGAAATTTGACCCAATTTCAAATGAGAGAGAGCGAGAGAGAAAGAGAGAGAGAGGTTGAACTAGTTTTTCTTTTTAAGTAAACAGACAACATATAATATGGATTTTAAAATTGCATTCTAAACAAAATGCATGATAATTATTATGTTTAAGTACTATTTATTAGCTAGGGCAGCTGCTAACAAAAAAATCACTTAGGTTACTTCCATCTCTCCTTTTGGATTCCCCCACTTAATTTTATTTAGAGTAGGTCAAAATCAATACATTATTGTTTACTTGAAAAATGAAATGGCCTGTCATTGGGCAGGCCATCCATCATTGTCGGTACTTTAGAAACAGAATCTAAATATCCAATATAAATATTTGAACTGAATCTATACTCGGTGGTATTTTTATAGGCTTAAATGTTTAAATTTTTCGGCTAATAGACAGAAAGCGGATTTTATTCACTTTTACAGACCTCAAAGGAATAGATTTGAAAATGTATATTGAGTGTAACCATGCCTAATTTATATTTACTACTTAGAGCTAACCTTGTAAATAACAGGGCTATTAATAAATAGTTTTTAAAATTCTATAAATTGAGTTTGATTGTCTTGGTAATGATTGACGGCTATAAGAACTTAATGGGTAGCATTCAAGTCTCAGACAATATTTTCCTATTAAGATCAAAGCGCTTTGAATCACTTTTATTAAACATAATCAATTATATAAAAAACCAATTAATGAATTTCGCTTTAAGTAGGAATAAGTTTTATTGCCTTTCATCAAAATCAAATGGTCTCTAAAAATGATTTCTAGTGTTCAAACCGTGATGGTTAAAGGCAATATAGTTTATTCGCAAAGCCTAATCGGTTAAAATGTTTATTTTGCGTAGAACAATTGCACGCTAGTCACAGAAGATATGTAATTGGTTGAAGGAATTGATAATAACATTGCGAATTTTTTAGCAGACGTTGCAGTTGCCTAATGCCGACATTGGCTAGCGGAGTATCAGACGAGGAGTTGTCGGATAGCGAGCATCCTCATTTTGCTCCAATGAAACACGATTTAGATACAAATCACGATGCGGATAAATTGATAACGCTTTTACCACCACCAATCCAAAACGGACGAAGAAGTTTTGAGTCTTTATCAACAATGGGTAGTGATGGCCACGAGAGGTATGTTTAAAATGTTTTCCAGGAATATATCTTGGGATGGATAAAAACCCCAAATTATATGAAATACAATCGTTTTGTCGAAGAATGACAACACTTGGTTTGTGTTGTATTATTTTAAGTGCCGGGCTGTAGCATACAGGCCTCTTTACTTATGTTTCTATAATATGTGTTTTCGTATTTCCAATTCCTTAATACAACAATTGTTCTAGTGTAGTTATTATTATTATTATTATTATTATTATTATTATATCCTTCATATAACTTTTAGTTATGATTGTGTTCGTTTGGAACATATGCTACTGTGTATTCCTTTGTATAAATGGAATATTTACATGTCCAATGTATATCTATGAAATAGTGTTCGTCTCTATGTAATTTTTTAAAAATTAATTGGATGTACATGCAAAATATTGCGTGCGGTACAACGTGTTTTTAGATGGCCCTATAGTAAACTTGATTGACAGTTTGCATAACAGTAAATTCCAATATATTTATTTTTAGTAATTATAAGTAAATTTCCTTGTTTCTTCAATGCATGTGTGAAAATCCTTTCGATAACAAAGTTAAAAACGAAGTAGTTATATTTTTGTTTGTATGCAATATCCTCCCAATTGCCTTACAGTCTTGATCATTTTTTGGCTTATGTCCGGCACTACTTTTTCCTTAAATTCATATATAAATTCTTAGCTTATCCTTAATTTTCTCTTAAAATTGAGTTGCATTTTTGTAATGTTAATCATCATGGTTAAGTTTTCTATTGAAATGAATGTCCTTAAGCAAGAAATCTCTTAGAACTATTAAAAAATACCGCACAACCTCAAAATTTTGAGATAGTTTTTGTAGTACGAAAAACTAAATTTCAACACAATCATTTTCTTAACAATTCAGAAATTGGGTCGGTGATTTTTATAAGATTTCATTTAGTAGAAGAAAGTGTGAAACTGGAATTCATTGTTATGAGGCAAATATTTGATTTGAATTTCGAATCAATTTCAAATCTCTAAATCTCAAAAGTTTCAACGATTTCTAACTTAAAACTCAAAATCCTTTTTTTAAATTAAGATATTGTTGGAGCAGGCAGTTCCAATTTGCTCGGAAACGTCCTCCTAATGTATTCTATTCACAATTGGAAACCGTTGATAGCCAGTTGTAGCCATGATTAATTCTACTTGGACAAAGTTATTATAAATTTTTTATATAATATTATTTAATACTTCTGATTATCGCTTTGTAAATTTTATATTATTATTCGCATTACAACGCATTATACGAGATTTATACTTTAATGAAAAAATGTATTTTTATTAGTGCAAGATTTGCATACACTTCTATTGGTTATTAATGCCTTGATTATATTTCCAGTTTCTAAATGAAGTAAGGACTTTATTTAAAATGTTAACATCTATTTTAGGCTGTACATTTCGGAATTTTACAGAATATTTCTATAGTTTTATATGAGATTAGAAACTCAAGTTAGCAGATACCACAAATGCAAAATCCATTTTGAAAACCACTTCCAGTATTTGAAATTACTAAGAATTAATGTTGTTTTGTGCCTGTTATATTCTAATCCACATACAATATCGCACTGTCTTTTTTAGTTTAGAAAATATTAATTGGTGGGCGTAAGTTCACACAGCAGATAATCGTCTTTTATTTATTAATATTTACAAGAGTATTCTTTTAAAATTTGTTCTTATTGATTCAAATATAAAAGTTATTGTTCATATTTATTGCTAAGATTTTATTTGGAGTTTGAACGTGTTAGTGTCTGAACAAATCCATCTCTCTTTAGCTGTTAGGAGACGTTAGGAGTTTGGGTATTTAGTAATATTTAATTTTATTATAAACGTTGCTTAATGCTTAATAGCCTTTGAAAATATCACATAGAAGGCATTATGTAAAAAACAAATCAAACCTGAAAAAAGTATTGTTGAGAAGTTCATATTTTCTTTCTGATATATTCCCATTAAACTTTTGATTATTGCTCAAAAAGTTATGGAGATTTTTTATGTGTTTTGGTGACTTTCCTTAACTGTCATTAGGCATCATAACCCTAAATAAAAATTTTCTAAATTTCTGTTCATTTTATATATGGCATTGTTTTTCAACTGTTTTCCAATTTGGTAAAAGTTTATTATTGTTAGTATGAGAAAGTAAGGAAAATAAGAAAATTATATTTGATAAGTTAAGAATGAATTCCAATGAATCCCATCATTTCCCAACCAATATTTAGTATATTTCAAAAAAAGCATTTGATAACGTCATTAAAATAATGTCATCAAATTTCTGAACATTGCAAATTGAATATTTTTAGCGCAGATATAATACTACCCGATTTTTTGAACTTAAAGCACTATGGTCAACTCCCCATTCATTATGATTATATTTTTAACTGTCAGATATTACGTAGATCTACGTAATTGTTATGTACAATTGGTCTACCTAAATGCGGGATTTATTACACTCATAGGACTTCAACTAGAATCTCGAGTAATAAAAGTTTCGCTTTGCACGCAAATTTAGTTTGAAAACTCTTTTGTTGAAGCGTCTTGTACTTGTTTTCTTTAATCAAGTACCTATTCGTGTATCTATGGAGAGTGTTGTTTGCTTTAAGTTAACACTCAATGCATGAGTGAACTTATTAAAATGCTAAATATTATTTGAATTTGACCAAACGTTTAGTTCGACAAAACTCCTCTTAAAAATCACAATTTTCAAGTAGTTCTTTTCGCAATTTTGCACTAATTCTTCGAAAGAAACTACTTTTCCCGAAATTAATGTTTTGATATCGATAACATTCATACTAATACCAGTGGATGTTACAATTAATCGAAATGAAATCCTAAAGTTATTCTTACACGACAGTATATTTAGATAAAAAATACTGTTTTAAACATTTGTTTTTTAACTCTTTTCTTCAGATATTTTTTCACATTTTGCTTTTCACACTAGTGAATGCCATCACAGTTGATTTTTAAGAGTTAATTTGTGAAAAACATTTTCAAATGCCTTAGAAATATCAACTGGTCTCATTTAAGAAGTCTATGATCCATGATTTTTTCTTTGGCAATGAACTTGGTATAAATGCCTTTAAAAGCTTACACTACATTAGAGACTATTTCTCTTGCAAACATGATTATGCTCCGAAATTTTGGGAAAGCATGTAACTTAGTAGTTAGATTAGCTTTTGCATTCTTTATCTATAATTGAGCTTGCTATTTATTTGCTTGCTGTCCCCTGTGATCCAGGGGCTACTTCTTATTTCCAACTTAACATGGATTTCTCGCCTAGGAAAGGAAACTGTCTTTCGAAACGTCGGATATTAAGGTCTTTATATTTCTTTTGTTCTGTCTATTAATATTACCTTTTAGCTCGGCGACAGTTATTTACTGCATTTTTTTGACAATCTGCGGTACTATCGCCATTTTAACGCCATTCGTCTCCGAGCATTTTCATCTCTGGTACTTAGACGTAAGTTTTCGATTGATTTCCAACAGACTAATATGTTATTAACAGAGTGGAAAATGCGACGCAATAAACGACATGAGGTTTTGAATGAAATTAACCCTTGGCCCCACTCATTTCATTTGTCATGTCAAGAACAATCCTTAAAATATTATATTTATAAAATTGCAGTTTATTGTTTTAAAAATTTGACTTAGAACAAATATGAATCTACTTTTCAAACTTACTTCTCTCATTCTGTTTCGTTACCAGTCTTTTATGTAAAGTTTTACTCATGACCTGGCCAATGTTCACGGCTGATGACTCAACCCAAAGACCTGGGCTTCGTCGAGTTGACCCTTTTCCATACTTGAAAGGCATAAATATTTATTATTGTATACACATTGAATTTAAATTAATTTATTATTGTATGTTCACCCAAAAATATTAAATACTTGTGCCATTTCAAAAGTTGCAACTAATTTAATTTAACATTTAAAATGCTTAGTATATTTTGTTTTTACACTATTTCTATTGTTTAATATTTACATAAAATATAAAAAACGACGTAAGACAATTATATTTTTTTTAATATTACCACAAAGGACAAGCTCAGGATTATTGTACACTTCTGTCTTTGTTTATATTTTGTTTTTACTTTAATTTGTCTTATGGTACTACAAAACTCGCTGTTAATAGTTGAGCATAAAAACTTTTATTAATATTATTTAATCAATAAATTTCTGAAGGATTTCTACACAAGTTGTATTTCATGAGCATCATGAGTACGAATTTAAAATATATTAATAAAATAACTTTCCATCATTGTTTATGTTTGATATCATATGATCATGAGTATACATTAAATGTAAATATTGTATTACTTATCAAATTTAGACTTGTGAACGAACGCTAAGTATTCGTGCATGACCGATACTTGTCTGCATTGGACATTAAAAATGCAAGCAATGTATGCATTAAATTTTCATTTCTTAATTGTGAACAGCTGTAGCATTTTTTATTCTCATACTTTTCACTTTTAATCAATAAACTGCTTCTTTTGTGAACTGTACACCATCATACTCATATTTGAGATATGAATTTCGAAAAATGCAATTTGCTGCACTTAAGTGCATACATCGTGAAATATTGGTGATTTATCAGCACAGTAGAAAGATATTGCACAAGATTATTGCTCTTCACTGTTCTCCTCTGTCCTTACAAGTGCATACTTTGCGGTATTGCATACTACTTTGCTGTGAATTTGTTAATAGTACTATTTTTAGAATAGGAAATATTTCAAGTTTATATCCAGTGCTAGGAACTTAATTGGCTTATTAATTTGCAGTTGTAGTTGAACGGTCCTTTTCAGTTACATTTCTTTTTAAAGTTTATACACCAACGGTCAGTTGAATCAAATATTATCATCTAATCTTACATTTTCTACATAACGGAAAACTAATCTTAAGGCATTTTTGAAAATTTATTGTAAAAGATATGCTCTCTTTTTATATAGAAATGAATTTGGAACTTATGAGTTGGCAATTTGTATTCCGCCTATTCGGCAGACTGTTTGCGTGTCAAAGAATCTGATCCCAAAACGAGCCTCGCCTCACTGCAGTATTCTTTGGGTGCACCTCGCAAATCCCGATTATGCAGGAATTTTCCCATCGTTTATTGCCCCCTTTGTCCAAAAATAGCTTTCAGAAAATTTAGAATTGTTTTGAAAAAAAGATTTTAATAATAGGTTATGAGGATTTTAGTTCGCGAGAAAACGAAGATTATTAAACTTTGACCTCCCACATCAGATTTTGTGACACATTTTGACATGGTCAGTCAATTTAAGAAAAGTTAGGATGTATGGTACAAATTATGTCCAACTAATTCCTTTCTCTTCTCTCCAGAGTTTAAAAACATTAAGGGAATTTCACATCTCTTAGGTTATTTGCGGCTGTTATTGGTTTTCTGGATGGCTACAAATCACACAAGTAAATCATTTAGCACACTGGAAACATACATTTATTGACAAACAAAATAGAAAAACGTTTCAAAATGTCTATAGAAGGTAAATGAAATTTCAAAAATTTGAGCAAAGACAACAAATATTGGTGATTTTTTAGAACCTTTCCAAATATCTATTTTTCAATAAATGTATGCTTCCACTATGTTTTTATGGAACTATAATAATTCATTTCCGTGATTTGTAATCATCCAGAACACCGATGACAATAAATATTATTGAAGAGCTGTAAAATGAACTTGTTCTCTTTTAAATTCTGGCAGGAACTGGATATGGAATTCATAGGAAATAATTGTATCACACATCATAACTTTTCTTACTTTATCTGAACATATCAAAAAATGTTCCAAAATCAGGAATTTTTCATTTTATGAAACCTATTCTCCCGCGATTTATTGCAATCATCAAAAGGAGAATCGCTTATTACCCTGCAAAGTTGTTAAGCTTTACTAGTAGTAGTAGTAAATAGTTTTATTTAGTGAACATGTCTACAAAACGCTCTAATGTACAAAATTCTAAATTTTTAACATACAAATTTAGAAATAATCTGAATACATCTCAAATATAACAAGAGAGCAGCTAGTAAAAATTAACAAGCAAATGTCTGGAATTCTTGCAAAAGCACACCATAAAATAGCTACATTTATTATTTATTTCCTATTGACTTATAAAATATTTCCAGAAAACTGATTCAGCTGCCTCTTTACTTTCCTCGGATTATCATTCAATAAATTAATTTCTGTAGATAACTGTACATAGTTAGCTAATGATACAATTCTGTTAAAGTAGAAATGTGACGTTTTGCTTTTCAGTAGTTTTCGAGACCTGAACAGCACTTTGTTAGCTGTTCTAAGACCACTTCTCAAAGAGATGTATAACGAAATGTATATATTGATATCATATTTTTTATTCAGGAGTCTGTTGAAATATAATAGGTCACCCAGTTGTCGTTGTAATGAAATGGATCATAAGTTAAGTTTTTTAATCTCTCTTTATAATCTATTCCAGAAATAATCCATTTGACATATCTCTTTTGCAACTTTAAATTAAATGCAGCAGTTATTTTGGGATAGCTGAAGTAAGTAATTGTGAATTATCCTAACAGAATAATGACAAATTGAATTTTGTGAAACGTATAAATGTTTGTAAAATCGGCCATTTAAATGAACTGGCTAAAATTCTTAGTAATTTTATAGAGTGAATTACGAGCTAAATATTTCATACCTCGAATGTATTGCTGCCCTATTTACCGGATGATTTGTTGTAAAATCCAAACAAATTTGAAATAGTGATTCCACTCGTTTATATGTTGATAATCCACTACATTGTTTTGATAATGCTAAAGAAAACATTTTTATAGATACTGGTAACTTTTCCCATGCACTGCAAACATCATTAATAATTTATTGACATCAAAGATCACCTTTTTTGTTTCATGCAACTTCAAATTATCCTTCATTGAGAAATTTAGGATTTAGTTTGTTTACAAAGCTATTCCATACTAGTATTGTTAAAAATGCAGTCTAGATTGTAGTGTTTTTAAATTTGATAAAAACTGTAAAACTCTATTTTTGTGAGATTTCTAATGAATTCAATGATATTCATTTTGTATTGCAATTACTTGTATAACATCAAATGATAACAAATCAAATCCTCATATATAACATAGCATTATAGGCAATTCATATATTTTTCTGCCCTTAAAATGATCTATAGAATTACATTTGGCATCAGTTTTCATCTGAATTACTTATGTGTGCAAGTTTGATTTATTTTAGTCTAATGCTGTATATTAATTTTATCACTTTATTTTGTAGGTTTCATTAGCTTTCTAAATAAATAACATAAAGCAACTGATTTCTTTTCCGGAGGTTGCCCTATGTAAAATTCCATGAGTTTACAATTTGATTAATGGCGTAGTATATGCCTATTTATTTAAAATTTTCTCTTAGATATTGTTATCTTTCTAACATCTTGCTAAACTCAGATCATGAAGTAATTTATCACAAACTTGTTTTACGAGAGCCAATTGCCTGAAATTAGCATAATAATTACTCTTGAATTATGGCAATTTATTGACTTCGTATTCACTTTGTGAAACTTTAGCACAAATTTAAGTCATGAAAATTCAATTTACATACATAATCTATTTGAATAATATTTTTAATTTTTCGTGTTTCATTTGAAAACTACTACTTAAGTTTGTTTTTCAATAGTTTTTTTGGTAATTTTTTTAAAGTAATATTTTATGGCTTGTATACTAAGTTAGATCAGTCGTAGATATATATATATATATTTCTGTATTTTAAGTTATGAACTATTAAAACCAGTATAATACTGAAACACGTGCTATAAAAAATTTTTTATAAAAAATACATATTTTGAGGTCATTATGTATTCAAAATAGCCGCCAACGTATCAAATATTTCAAACTTTGTACACATGTTTATTACAACATTGTCTAGTGATTAAAATAATAAAACAAACATTAGAGTGTTTTTGTTCCAATATTTCATTAGTCATATTTTTTCATTTTTTGGAACGACTAATTATACATTCATAAGCATATATCATGACATTTGAAAATATATAAAAATTCAATATTTTAAGCACTAAAGATAATTAGATCTTCAAAACTACCAAGTTTCATTAACATTATTTGAGTAGATGTTAAGATATCATGATTTGAAACTGGGTGTGTATCATAAAAATACAATCAGAGACATAAGCATATAAACATCTCATCTTGGTCAATCCAGCATGCTCAGCCTGTGATTGGCTGATTCTAATAAGCTCAGGATACCTTGTAGTTTTTAGATTTTATGAAAATTCAAATAGGCAGTGGTGTTTTGAGACTAAATAATTCGTTGCTAAGCAGCTTCTTTGCTGCTGGTCACATCAGTTTTGAATGATATATTTTTAAATGTGAAAATTTTCCCATTTTTGGCAATGTTTTTGAAAAATATTTAATGAATTTAAAAAAGTATATATTCAAGTATTTAATAGGCTAAAAAAATATATATGTATAAATATTACTTTTTAATGATTTTTTACCCCTGATCTACCTTAATTCTCATAAAGGGGATATAAATTTTACTAATTTATAGAAAATTACATTTTTGCTTTAAAATGTGTAGAGGTTTTGAAGTAAATAAGAAATGCATTCTAACTTTGTTTGAATTTTAAGTAATGATTCTAAGGTCTTTTGCTCAATCATTTTTTACAAATGATACCGCGCAACCAGTTATATGAAATAATTCATTGCAATTAGTAAACATGAATTTTTTCTGCCATTCATTAACACAACAGCGGTTTCTCCTTGAGAATAAATTTACATACGATGTTTCAAATGCGATAATGAAGAGAAATAGAAACTCTACAAATTGCAAATTCAATGAGATTAGCAACATATTTCGAAGTTGCGTACCTGCTAGTGTTTTTGCTGAATGAATAGTAAAGTAAACAAAATATACTTATAGGTTCTTTGGACCTATTGCCACATTTCTTGTGTTTCATGCAGTTATTAATTTTTTTCAGTAAATTAATTGACAATATTTACAAGAAATTTGCAATTTTTTATGTAGCAAATACTTTTTTGAGAGAAAAATTTAAAAAGTTAGTTGCAAATTAATGATGTTAATTTATTCTTCTGGCTTCAAATTTGATTAATTTGGTTGGATATCAAAGGCTTAATATCCAAAATGAATCATTTTAAAGATAAGAGGTTTTTGGAATTTTTTCAAAAAAATAATGACAAATATTATGGATATTTGTAGCTGCTAGATGCTTACTTTCTACTGTATAAATTTTTTAATTGGACTTATATGAAACTAGGACCAGAAGAGAAAATTTTCAGTGTCACTGAAGTGAGATCTGATATCTTTTCGTATTTATCGTGTGTTCAAAGATGAAGTAGTAGCAAAGAACTGCAACATAAAGATGATTCCTTGTTGAAAATGTAGTCTCGCTACTAAATTTATATAATCTAAAATCTTTAAAAACAACTGAAGAATTTGGAAATTTGGAATAGTAGCATTTTTCTTATATTTATTTACACTTGGCCTGATATTCATCACTTAAGGACAACATTCACTTCTTGCCAGGCGTCTTTCGATTTACTTTGATTCTTCAAGTTTATCACATAAAGTTGACTTTTGATGATAAAGATTATAAAGAGCTGTTTGAGTTAGATTTTAATATGACATTGAGTGTCATCTAGAATGCAGTAAATTTGTTTCTAATAAACATATATGAAAGAAAGTTGCAATTCTAGGTCATCGAGAAAAACAGCTAGAAGAAACCTTTAATTCTAGCAACAATATTAGTATTCTGTAAAGTTAATGAATGAAACTGGTTATATTGGGAAATCATTGTATAATTCTAATAGGTCATTGGTAGTTTAAATTGAAAACTTGGCTACTTTCAAATTTGCACTTTTGTGTTAATTCTTATCTTAATTCAACGTATATAATGAATTGAAATATTGTTAGGTGTTCAGTATCTACGTCTTTGGCACTTCGGTCATCTGCGTTTTGTTTCTTCTTATTCTTTGCCACTCCATCAAAAGTACTGGCCAATGGTATTTCGATCCTCATAATGGGAGTCCTTATCTTCGAGCTGGTGCTGCAGGTGAGATAAACTTTTTGGAGTTACGCTATAAAGCTCATGTATGTTTACCATAGAAAAATAAAATTTATGAAATTTCAATCAAACCAAAGTGTAGAAGGTCTAGTAATCAAATATATTTTTTAGAAAATTATAGTTTTTATTCTTAGTTTTTTAACAAATTTTTTTATGCATTACAGGGTAATTCATGCGCTTGAACTGGGTTTATGTTCTTTTTTATTGTAGCTTTAAACCGGACCCTGCCCGTTTTTCCAAAAAATATAACCCGGCCAATTTTTGAAGGAATGTTGTGAACTGCAAACATTGCAGTGTATTATAATATACATTTCTAACATTTGATTAAAAATGATGCATTTCTTGTTTTTGCTCAACTTATTCCACATGCTGATAGTTTTGTTGTATATGAACTATTTCAACTCTGGCACTTGTGTATTACATATATTGAAGTAGTTAACTTAAATTCATATTTTTAGCTTTTGCATTTGGTAGTATACTTCATTATGTAATTCGTTTATCAAAAAACCTGGCATTGTTTGATGCGAAGTGTATTCACAAAAACGTTATGATCTTCAGATGTCTGCACATCATTCTGGCAGCATTATTTCAGTTTCTTCAACTATTTTTGTTATTAGTTGATACAAAGGTTTAAGATTTTTTTATATCGTCTTAGTAATAAATTGTTTTCAGGTATGTGTCACTCGACTTAAAGCTCTAGCAAATGCTGCCCTGTCTCATCTCATCATGTCCAATATTTACATTTGGCTGACGGTCATTGTCGAGGAAATTAAAGAATCAATTGACTTTTCACATTTCTTAAGTTCTATTAAGAATCACGAAGAATTTGAGGGCGAAGATTGCATAAGTAACTACACAGTCCTTCTAGTAGAGTTAGAAGAGAGTGCATCGGCACTTCTGTATCCATGCACAGTAGAAAATGCACTCATTAGTGCCAGTTTTTTGTCAATCATGTGGTCTAATGTGGGAATAAAGAAGCATTCGTCTGCCAAAGTGATCAGACACACTCATATTGTTGACTTCTGCAAGCATGTGAGCTTTGGTTTCATGGCTGGATTTTTATTTTGTTCAGGGTAAGACAAATTTCTCGTAGAATGTTTATTTAATGTTTTATTTTCAATAGGGAAAACATTTTATAGTTTGTGCAGATCATTTATTATTTATTTATCTTCATCAGTTGCGAAATCAGATTCTAGAACATATTGAGATTTAAATAACTAACAAATAATTTGAATTATGGTAGTTCATTACATTTTTGTTATCAATTATTCATAATATCAGGGTTTCTGAATAATAACTGCGGAAGAAATTGTCTAAAAAAATTGTATTTCAATTAAAAGCCCCACAACATTTTGAGTTTCGTTTGCTGGAATTTTTTACAATTAATATATGCAGGTATTATACCCCATGATTGGAAGGAACGAACTATTCTTGATTTTTAAGGGTATTTACATTATTTGAGTCAAATCGTCATCGTTTAAATGTTGGCCTCCTTTTAACACCGTATCCGCTTTGGCTGTAAATGTAACATGCTATTCTTAATCTAATATTTTAGTTTCATTAAAAACATAGCTGCAAAATGATAATCACTCTGTGCATCATTGAAAAAATTACAGAAATTGCACTGTGCTACAAATTTTGGATTAAAGATTACAAGGTACTTAAGACCTCTTTTGGTGTTAGAAAGTATCCTGATTCTAATTCTGGTCTTTATTTATCTAGATTAGCTACTTTTTTCTTGGCTTATAAATTTGTGTATTTTATTATTAGTCATTAATCAAAAACACAGAATTATTGTTTTAAAAGCATTTGTCGTCTTAGCTCTTTTCAGTATAATGCCCTCCTCCTTCTTTATATTCTAACAATAGTCTGCCAACATGTCGGGATTCCATTTTCCTATAAAGCTTTGCTCCATACTGAAAATTCCTGATGGAATCTTTTGCCATGTTGTCTGCAAAGCAATCTCAATACGAGTGAAGCATATTTCATCCCATTTTATGTTAATGATGTAGTAGATCATTAAAAACTTGCACATAGTCTTCTGAATGATATTGTTCCATCAAATTATCACATCAGTACGATTCTCCAAATGGTTTCTTTACACAGGATACAAATAAAATGTAATGCAATTGTAGCATCTCTAGAATATATAAGTTTGATGTAGACCAAAGAAATCAAGTCAGCCTAAATCTGATAAAGGAAAGGAAATTCTCGATAGTGAGCTTACAAAAACTATACCTAATTCAACAAAAAAAGCTAGAAATATATTTTCTACGTTATTACGTACAGAAAAATAGCCGCATATCTCTTGTACTTTTTCTGTGTTGCACAGTGTTATTGTCCATTTTCCAGGCTTATTTTAATATTTTATATAGCATACATGGGAAATCCTAAGAAAGAACCAGCCTATTTTGATTGAGAAAGGATATTTTCAAAAAAATCACATTTTAGTTACCACAGCGACAAATATTGATGAAATATTCACAGTTGGGCAAGTTATTTTCATAAAAGTTTGAGAAATCAAATGAAAATGAAATGATAGATAACGTTAATTGGTCCATAGAGGTCACCATTTAATATAGCAGTTACGTTTGGACTTGCCGAAAATTAGTAATTATATTATTTTGATATATGATTAGAGAATTAATGCTGATGTTATACAATTGACGGTTTGGGGTTTCTGTTAACTCCAAGAAAATTAAATGTCTATCAACAGCTCATATTGTGTAAAAACAATTAGTATTGCATGTATCTTTCTAGATTTGTTAGCTATGGATGATATTGACATTATTAGATTTTGAGTTTTTTGGAAATTTCAAAATATTGTTTGAGCGTAAATGGGACCTTTAAAAACCTCAATTAATATTAGTAACATCCTCAATATTTATTAGCTAAATATGGCTTGTTTGACACATGAGAAAAATTTCCAATTAAGATTTTAGTATTTTTAACTACTTTTTGCATGCCTTAGATGCAATATTGTGATTTATCGTGGATGTCCACATTATAGGAAAATTTGATGTACATGTATAGCTTGATAATTGCAATTGATATTTCATAATGATGAAGTGAGTCTGAAATAGATGAATTGTTGCTCATTGAATCTGAATTAGTTTGTGATGATATATACCTGCATCAGAATTCGTCAATCTCCGATCAGATTTGTCTTGAGATCCGGAGTTGAATCTTAGGTAGCTTAGAAGATAATACATATTGTTACCTATAGAGGAGAAAATGATGCTGGTGATTTTAAAATAACTATTTCATATTAATTGTATTGCTGGACTACGTGTTTGTAAGTCACATCACATATATTGTCCCATCTTAAAGGAACAAGTGTTGCATACCAGAAGAATAGAAGAAGTCTCCTGGAAAAATTGCAAAAAGTAACTACAAATTTGATCAGAGAAATTGTTTCTTATTGAAAAAACCCAACCCAACCTGTTGTTCTTGTCACTATTCATTATGCTGCGGCCTCTCTTACACATGCAAAGGAAAAATCTGAAATAGTTAAGGACTGCAATGCATGCAAAAGTAGGTTCAATAATCTTGAACATGTTGATAGAATTTTTCATCAAAACGAAAATCCTACTGATGGCTATTTTTTTAATAGTTTTACATTAATCTGTTGACTTCATATATTATTTTGTAAGCAATGAAACATAAGATAATCAGAAGATCTTCATTTTTTTAAAAAATGGCCTTATAATTAACCTTATAGTTGATGAAAGGTGCAATTGCAGATACATCGAGACAGAGGGCTTTCTACTTCAACTAATGTGAAACACCATAGCCGAAGTTAAATAATTGGCTAGTTCATCTTCAATATTTATGCAGAATTTACATACTATTTTAGGAAAAAAACAAAAATTTAATTGCAATGGTCTAAATACCCTCATGTTCGTTTTAAAGGTTACATAATTTTCGTATATTATTCATATATACTATATTTGTAATAAAATAATGAATACAAACAAAATATATAATAAATATACATTATTTTGAATTATAACTAATGATGTTAGTAGTGAGGGACTTTGAAAATTGATAAGTAAGAACTAGATTCCAAATTAACACAGTTCACAATGTTGCATTTCTAGGGACCACTTTCGGACCTAGATAACATTTCCAAAAAAACTCAACATCCAATACTGTCAATATTGTGTATAGATATATGGCGATTAATTCTAGAAAGATAAGCGTTTTTAGGCAATATGAGCTGTCAGGATGGCCATTGAATGTCTGTTGGGGTCCAGAAAGACCACAAACAGGGTCGAACCGTTAATTTAATAACATTAGCATTTATTGTCTATATACTATAATTAATAATTTTGCCCAAATCCAAATTCAACTGATTAATGGTTGTATTGATGGGCCTATGTACTAGACAAGACCCGAGATTCGAAGTCCAACTCGACCCGAGGCAAGGATATCCCAACTCGAAAGGCCCCACTTTTAAATTAAAAAAGTGTTATCAATCTGTATTGCTGGTACAGTTTAATTTTCAAGGCTTAGCTGGTCTTTAAATATGAGGCCGTTGATTACTTCATTTTCAGCTCAAGTAAAGATCGTCAGTTTTCCAACTTTCAACACTGTCTTGTATGCTTTAGATATACTTTGAATTTGATTCCATTTGTTTTCAATTTATTCTAAGCGATGATGTATCATCAGGTGGATATTTACATATTGCATGCATCTTTAACAAATTTGGCAAAATCAGTAGCATATTGCACGACAGCATTTTCATTTGCTCCGAAGTTGTTGTCTTAGAAGACACTTTGCTCTTCGACCAAAAAAAAATCCTTCCAATTGAATTTCAAAAACGTTTGCAAGACGCTTAAAGAAGAGTCATTCGATTTTTCGTTGATCTTTGATTTTGACACGTTGAATCATTTATTTTGAGTATGATATTCGTGGTTGCGTAATCAGATTAAAACATTCATATCTGGGAAATAATATAACTTGTAGCAATCTGCGGCTATAAATTTGTTTTTGATTTAGATGAAACCCTGTTAATCATAATCAAGATAGACATAGGTAAACTGCAAGGGAAGGCCTTACATCATTTTGCTACAAAGAACACTATATCATTTTTTCAAAAATTGAACATAAAAACAGATTTTCTTGAGCTTTAAGTAGAATTTAAATTTTCAAGAGTCAAGAAAGACTGTAAAATGTTTGGCAGTTGTAAATGATCATTGGGTAAACTTGATTAACAAAGGATGAAGAACAATTGCAATTCTTACTCCAGATGGTTGCTGACCACAGAAAGATCTCAAGCTGACTTTACTTAGCAATTGTGAATGATTCTAGGATACAACCATTATCTATCCTATTTACATGTTTTCAGATAAAATATATGTTTTCTTCATGTTAAATCAACTTATTTGGCTCAATTAAATGAGCATCTTCTAACAACGTCTTGTTGAATAATGTTCCAAAATCAAGTTGGTTTGAGCAACCTCTAGACAACACTATGTTTTAAAAATACTTTACATGTGGTGTTTTTGTCATGATTGGACATTTTTGCAAGTTGTATAATAAGGACCACCTTAATATTCAATATATACATATATATATATATATATATATATATATATAGT
>CABFPE010000299.1:699982-720014 GCA_900660155.1 Hofstenia miamia
TAATGTGATGATAATTTGGTCGCGTATTAGAGACTCAGTAAGATTCTGAAAATTGCAATTTCGAGCAAGACTGCGGAGCTTATTGACGAATTCGTCGATGCTTTCTTGTCCCTTTTTAGTGAAAAGAATTTGAATCTCTCAAAAGTTTCGTTCTTTGTCCGGATGAAATATTTCTCAAACTTTTTAATTACTACGTTAAAGTTGGTTTTGTCTTCACCAGGGGCCCATAAAAAATTGTCAAAGTAAAAGTAGCCCAACCTTTACAGAGTGAGATTTCGTGTCCAGTTCTACCGCTTTTAGAAAGAGCTGAAAATCGCGATGCCAACGTAACCACTCATCCGCCATATTCGATGCGTCAAGAATTAAAAGATTTGGTTTAAGAAATTCATACTCTGTCACCATGTTAGTTGAAGACAGACAATAGTGATTAAAAGTAGATTAAAATCTATTGTGTAACTTCATTACAGTCATATAAGAAGTTTACCGTTCCTAGGAATCGTTGTAATTCTTTCTTTGTTGAAGGAAGTGGCATTTTATTAATTACCTTTGTTTTGATGTACAACTAGTCCAAAACGAGCCAATTTTAGACAAAGCACAGTTTATAGGCCTGCTTGTTAATTTGATTATGGAGATTTTTCTTATTTTTTGCTATTGTTTCAATTGATTTTGGTGGATACCTATGACTCGTCAACATATCACAATCATATGAACTTTCTGCTTCGTCTGATGAATTGCTGTACTTGTCTTGAAGGTCGTCTACTTAGTTTACACTTCGGATGGGTTTCTGTGGTTTAGATTTACAAACTATTGTAAAGTGATTTCTTCTACTACATTTGTTGCAATCACGTCCTACAGCCGGGCAATTATTTCTTATATGAGTACGTCCACATTTTCCGCAATAAATGTTTTGAGACATTCACATTTCAGGAGGTGTCCATTTTTGTCTTCTTCCAATAAATCTTCTCTGACTGATAAAGTCGATTTCATCTGTTTGATGTTTAACATTTGTAACATGATTTTGTAGATCGGGGGAAATTGACAAAATTTGAGCAGCAGTTTCTTCTGCACACTTGTAAATTTCAACGGCCTTTGGCCTTTTGCAAATCTTAATTTGGTTCCCTTAACAGTCTTTGTTGGAGATTTCGATCAGATAATGTGATGATAATTTGGTCGCGTATTAGAGACTCAGTAAGATTCTGAAAATTGCAATTTCGAGCAAGACTGCGGAGCTTATTGACGAATTCGTCGATGCTTTCTTGTCCCTTTTTAGTGAAAAGAATTTGAATCTCTCAAAAGTTTCGTTCTTTGTCCGGATGAAATATTTCTCAAACTTTTTAATTACTACGTTAAAGTTGGTTTTGTCTTCACCAGGGGCCCATAAAAAATTGTCAAAGTAAAAGTAGCCCAACCTTTACAGAGTGAGATTTCGTGTCCAGTTCTACCGCTTTTAGAAAGAGCTGAAAATCGCGATGCCAACGTAACCACTCATCCGCCATATTCGATGCGTCAAGAATTAAAAGATTTGGTTTAAGAAATTCATACTCTGTCACCATGTTAGTTGAAGACAGACAATAGTGATTAAAAGTAGATTAAAATCTATTGTGTAACTTCATTACAGTCATATAAGAAGTTTACCGTTCCTAGGAATCGTTGTAATTCTTTCTTTGTTGAAGGAAGTGGCATTTTATTAATTACCTTTGTTTTGATGTACAACTAGTCCAAAACGAGCCAATTTTAGACAAAGCAAGTTTATAGGCCTGCTTGTTAATTTGATTATGGAGATTTTTCTTATTTTTTGCAGTCAGTATGCCTTTCCTATAATCTTATTTAAGAAACGTTTATTAAATAATAGGAAGAGCTATGTAAAAAATTCTTTGAGCACAATATTTTTAAAAATATACCGAGCTAAGACGAGCCTTATTCAAAGGTTTTGTGTGGCGAGCCGAGCTGAACTTACACAAAATTTAAACGAGCTGAGCCGAGCCGAGCTTGAAATTTCGGCTCGTTGACAAGTCTGCTTCACAGGAGCAAAAAACATAATATTTGGGAACTGATGGCTACGGTTGGATAAGAAATGGATTTGGCGGGCGGATGCTGCATTAAATAAGCTGTTTTTCAAAACTATTATTCACTTATTCAGTTCATTTTCCCGCCTACGTTTGAACAAAAAACATTGCATGATTATTTACGAGATTTGATATATATCCAGGTCTACAACATTGCGTCTAATGAACGTAGAAACAGACGTTTGGAAATTCATTTTAAGGAAAAAGAAATTGGCGAAAACTGAGCGATCTTTGATCTCAATTGAAAAGAAATGGTCAATCGATAAGAGTTGAATATAGCGCACTAATAGAAAATTTAGCAAAGTTGCATAGTAAAGACTAAGAGATGTTTTTTCTAAGTTGTCACAAATGTATGTACAACTGAGAGGATAATTTTAATGTATTTGGCGAAATGGAACAAATTACAATTGGCATTGTTATTACCACTAGTTACGAGAAATAGTTTTCGTGTTCAGCTTATTACCATTCTAGGGGTAAATCCAATGCAAGTAAGTTTAAAAATGTGCTACTTACAATTTCCCAAAATATGCTAAAAAAATTTATGAAAATACCTTAGAGTTAAATATGCAATTGTAGTTTGAAACAATCATGTAGAAAATCACGTGGTATAATATTTTTCTTCAAATGCATAAAAGTCTAAAATCTTATGTAAAACAAAAATTATTCGGCGATTGATGAACTTAGGAGTTAAGGGACTCCAAACTAATGACGCCGCAAACTTAGATAATCACAAATAATCGGCAAACAGCAGCTAGCTGTGGCAAACTGTTTTTGATTTATTAACACTTACAATTTCTGATTTTACGCCCAGGTTTCATTTGATTGTGCGGTATTGGCCAGGGCTTCAAATATCAGAAACAGTGTCGATTGTACATCATCCGAGATATTGGAGTGTGGATATCAAGTCAATTAAAGTCATTTGACTGATAAGGCCTGAGTTAATTGAGCCGTCTGCTTTACCCAGTACAGACACCAATCTTCAAATGTTGCAGTTCAAAATTTGACTTATTCAAATGCATATAGATGAAGTGTACGTCAGAGACCTAGGAGTTTTCAGGTGGTCATATTATTGGATATTGCGTAATAAGCATCTAAGAAAAGCAAATGTTTATATTGAGGACCAACACTTATGTTAATTATTTCCCGTGCTTAATACGACTTGAGAACTTACCATTTCTACATTGCAAAATGCTGTGCAGATATTGTTACTTCAGTCAGATATTTCGCATGTTAATAAGCAGTTCTCTAAACACCCATGTCAAAATCCATATTCAACAAAATCCAATTCAACCATCAATGGTTTTCAATGCTTGCGAGAGTCTTCATAAAACAACCACTGTGTCTATAAATCATGTGATAAATACTGCGCAATTATGTGTTGCTTCACATGAATTTTTTGTCATAAACGGTTTGTAAATTTTGTGAACTATTAGAAATTTTAATAACAATTGGCTAGGTAATTATATTGCGTATTTTCTGCATTCATTGATAAAAATGTCAATTTGTTGATTTTATAGGTTTCACAGACATAATAAAAGCGGTGACTTCATTCTACCTCGTAACTTATATCAAGCATTTTGAATCATTAGCAAATGAATATGAACTATTGTTCCTTACTCCTCTACACAAGATTTCTCAGTCCTTGTTCAACATTTTTAGTATTTTACATCCACAAACGAGATGGAAAAGTGGAAACTTTAATTCAAATGCATCATCACAAGTAGTTAAGAAGTTTGGTTTTTATCTAAATGAAGTTAATTTTAATCTTTTTAGAAATATAAAACGATGATTTGTGTTTTAATGAAACAATGTAGCTTTATTTGTATGTAATTTTCACTGCATTTATCGCAAACTTTACATTCCTACGACATTTTTTCTAAAATATTTCTTTGTTGCTTCCTGTTATTCAAAGTTCCTTGGTCTAATGCCAAAATGAGTTATTCAATGTTCATGGTAACGCGTGATACTGCAACATTTCACTGGAACGCTGAGTTCTCACAAGTTACTCCCCTCAAAATGTGGTATGAAACTTTTAAACAAAGTTAGCGTGATCCTATGCCTCAGGAGCAGATACAGAGGGAGACAGAGACCCTTGCCTATGAAGTAAGATAAATTCATTAACCTGAGTCAATATAAACTTTGATACAGAGTAATTATTTCTGCATTCGCTCCTGATATATCTTGACCAAATGCCTGTAGTTGAAAAACTTGGCCAATAGAATTATTTTGGTAGGATAAACTTTAGCACCAACTGTGGACTAGAGAGTGACAATATTAGATAAACATGGACCCGATCGGAATAGTTACTACCCTACCCTACCGGAAATATTGAAGTTATCGATCTCTGTCCAATAAAATGATCATTAACATCAATCACTTTCTAAAAGGGAAACAGCAATTCATTGGCATTACCTAACGTCTTGGATTTTTCCTACTCAAACGGTGATTAACATCAGTATTTTTTAATAATCAATCTTAGCTTTGTGCCCGAAATCTGGTCGAGTTCAATCGGGCACCCGATGTTACTACTATAGACACTTCAGGACATTTTCTAATTTGGAGACTAACCAGGTGATGGAAACCTTGAAAATCGAGATGCTTCCCTTTAATCAAAGAAATAATAAGAACTTTGTCTTCAACATATTAGTTAAAATATCTACAGATTCAATGAGTGAGTTAAAGGCTACAAACGTTTTAAAAATCAATCTAGCTGAAAATATCAGTGCAATGCCTACTCAAGTTAATACAAAGTTGCAAAAACACTACCAAACAAAAAATTAAATTGAATTTTTTACACAACTTGCAAGTTATATACAAAATTGCAACTTATGACATATAATTCTTAGCCAAATAATATGCTGGTATTGAAAGCAAAGCAAATGCTACTGCATACAAAATCCATGCGTTATTCGCAGTTTCATGCTCTGTGGGAAGAGGAGGCGACGTTTTGTTTGTAGATAAACGATCAGATGTTTCTTCAACAGTTTCTCCTAGATTCTCTATTGATTCATGTACATGTATTTTCTCGGCTTCAGTTTCCGGTGCAGAATTCTTTTCTAAAGGCACATTTGGTTCTTGCTCAACTTCTAGAGAATTTTTGGGAATGCTTTTTTCATCATCTTTACCTAAAAAAATGTCGATACAGTGAAAAACACCAGTTACAAACTTCATATTATTGTATGTTAATGTAATTATCAATAATCCGATTTAACAGATCTTTACACGATTTCCGAAACAAGTTATTGATTATGTGGTAAGCACTTCTATATATATATCATGGGTAGGGTCTAAATTTCATAGCAATGACTAAGCGAAGATTCATAGTTGAATATAGCAATTTATCAGTAGGGTGGAAGATTTTTTCTTAATTTATTTGATTTGCATACTTCCCTCTACTAGTAAAACGCCCTATGTGCATATTTCATTGTTTACGGTAAATGAAAGCTAAACTCATATATAATATTAATTAAAATTTTTTTCTTGTAATCACATTTCTGTATGGCTTTTCAATACAAACGAGAGTTCTGAAAGCTTGCCACATACGGTTTTTTCTATTACAGTGCACAATGCATGTGCTTTGTTGTTTAATAAGCTATTCATATAAATTATTAGTTATTAAATTGCAAAAACACTTATCTGAATAATGAATTGTTCATCATAAACCTTTAAGTAAAATTTGAACAAATTGCAGATTACCTTTCACTTTTATGATGCTGACATTATGAAGAGTGATTGTTCCGCTGTTGCTGTATCTTGCGCCTTTTTTCTTTCGAAGATGATCATTGATGATTTCTAACGTTAGATCGTTCGGTTTATCTATTAGACTCAAAAGTGTATTTACGTCAAAGGAACACCGACCAATTAATTCATTCGTCACAGTATCTTTATCATAACAATCAATGGTTATTTCTAAATTTGTGTATTCCGTCGGAACCTAAAGATTTACTGTAGACTAAATCGCAATAAATACCCGCTTCAATTTTTAAAAACGTGGTCTACATGTAAGTACAACAAAATGTTAAAAAATTATAATTCCATTACAAAATTGATAAATCTAAAAATTCAGAGTTGGAATTGGGCCAAATAGTAGAGTGTGAATATTCACAAATGTTACCAATGAAGACCAAAATTTTCTATTATTTCAAATTTGTGCATAGATTACCCTTAAATCATTTAGAATTTCTTTACTTTTTGTTGGTTTCTTTTTAAAATTGTTAAACGCTTTCACCTCACAAAATAATAAAATGTCAAAAATCAAAGTGCACAATGTAAATAAGGTGCACCTCTTCTTTTTATAAATTAAAGTGCTTAGACGTCTTTGGAATCATACAAAAATGTTGCCATGAATAGTATTGCAGCGTTAAGAGAGATAAATGCTGGCGATTGTTGGCATAGCTATGTCTAACAACGATTTATCAACATTTTTTTAACATCCAGATATTTTAATATTGACTAGGCATGGCAAAACTTAACTGCCAATTTTGCACTACTTGACATTTTTGAAATCGATTATTGCAATTAGACTTTTACATGTAGGTAAACATTAAGAAAAGAGAACCACAACAAGAATCATTTACATTTTGCTACTCTTCTATCCAAACATTTCTATATAAAAATGAAATTTGTGTTAATTTTAATGTGTAGATAGGTATTTTTACACGTTCTTCAGAGACAAACTTTTCTGTTATGTTTTTATGTTAGGTTTTACAACATTGTACTAGTGTAAAACCCAACTACAACAATGAGTTTCTAGTGGCATTAATAACAACAATAATTACTTTTATAGAGCCATTGAGTTATTCTGAATTTAATAGCACCATTGATTGTATATTTTTTACTATTATTCGCAGCTTAATACAAACACTTATAGCCCTGCGGAATAACTTAGGACTAAAAAAAGCATTTCGAATACTTCCTGATTAACATCCAACTAAAAAATTTGCTTTTTAATAAAAGTAAGTCTGCGGCTCCATGTTTGCAAATATTATGTTAGGATTTTCTGCTTTTCAAAATGACACGTAAACAGCAGGAGTTTCACTAAAAAAATTGACAAGTTTTTACATGAATTTCATTTAAAATGTTAATTTCTTTTACTAGAACAATGTATGTAATGTTTTAAGAGAAAAATTTCCTTCCTGCATATTCAAGAAATATATATTATAATATATATATAATATATAATATATAATATATAAGAGGTAATAAATATAGATATGTTTGTATTAATCTTTAAATGTATGTTTGCAACTGTCGCTAAATATACTCAGGTGGATGCATACCAGAAAATAAAAATATTGGTATTTAGAGTCATTATAATAATAACTGTTTTGTGAAGTAATAATCTTTTACGAATTAAATCAACTTACATCATCACAAAGCAAGAGAGAGTTTTCAGAAATGCTCTTTGCTTGTAGCAGACAAAATTTAGATATTAGAAGTATTGTACCAGCCAGCAATGCTGACTGAACTTAAAGAGAATGCTTTTTGTCATTTGCAAAGTTTAAGTTTTCAAGTGAATTTTTTCCTGTATTTTAAATACCAATTAAGACATTAGGCCCAATCCTGGCCGGGCCCTTCCCGGCCGAAATTGCTATGTGAAAAATCCGTTTTGATTATAGAAATTTTCCAAAGTATTACAAAATAGCAATATAATTATATCTTGTGAATACAATAGCAGAAGATGAATTTGTGAGCACTATTTTTCTTCAACCTTTGCTAAGAAGCCACAACATTTCCAAGTAAGCTGCAACAGCACATGACATGCAATCCCAAGATCCCTGATACCTGGATGCCGCTTCAATTTCGCGTTTGTCTTTTAAAATATTTTGCTATCAGGGCTTTACAACAAGTAACTATTTACTGATACCGAATTTATGTAGAATTTTTGATAATTCCATGTACACTAAAATTCAATATTTGCGTAATAATTTTTGGGATTTTTAGTTTGACTTTACAAAGGCCATAGATTAAAAAAATATGAAAAAATTTACGAAACAGCAAGTAATCTTGATGTAAAGCAATTTTGCTTTAACAGCAGTGTTATTTTGAACTCGATTATTTTTCGTATTTAAAGAATAATTCAAAGAAATAAAAAGTTTCGTGCAAAATAATTAACATTAAAAATTTTTGCTCCATTTCGTTGTGTTTGGAAGACCACATAAAACTGTTTTACTAAAATATGCAACTTAATAGTGTTGTCTAAATTACTTTAAAAAAGTGTTTTTCTCTTGAATAACTAATACTAGTACAAATAGTTGTTAGCTACAAGCAACGCAATCGAAATCTGCGGTTTTGCGGGATAAAAAATCGAAACCGAGCCCATTTTTGGAAACGGCCGAGCACTAATTTGGATGTCACCAACTGCTTGCAAATTATTAAGCCTCAAAAGCTCCGTTAATATTTTTATTGCAAAATTAATGAAATTGTTCTAAATTCAATGATCATTTAGTTTGTAAGTCCTTTTTGCTCAATATCAAGATATATGGCTTCGGAGCCAGCCCTGAACTGAAGCACCGCGCGGTAAAAACTATATAATGCAAAATTCTAATTGCTTACGAGAGAGGGAATGGTGATTTCAATGTCTTCCCAAGAAGGCGAAAGTGTGTTCTCTATCTTTTTTGTTTTTTTCACTCTTTTATGATCACACCAAATCTCCAGAAACGGATCTGACTTCCCAATTGCATCCAAATCGTCCAAATTTTTACACGAAATGTCCATTTTTATCAAGTTGTCTTCTAAAAATTTATTATATCTAGCATTTATCTTTAGACAATGTAAAAATTAAATACTTAGGATCTAAAACTTATCCCTGAATTTTTCGTTTTTTTAATTAAACAAAATTTAATTTTTGTATACACAAGGTATTCATGAAGCATTTCTTCCCTCTGAAGTCTGAAGTGCAATCAACTATTCTTTCCTTTATCAATAAATGTATTAATTATTGCTACATTCGTGCTAGTTCTTCTACAAGCGTTATTCTGGATGAAAAACGAAAGCAGAGTTCGTGACCTTGCATTTTCAAAATGCTTCAAGTCAATTGCCTCTGAGGTCTCCAGACCTCAATCTTGTTGATTTCCGTTTTGTGTTTCTTGAAGTACAATGTATATGTAAGGGGGCCAGATTAAATGATCAAGAAAATGATTACACAAGACCCGGGCAATTTTTTTATGTTGTCAAATGCTGTTCATTCTGTCGTTTTCCGATTGAAATTGGTCATTGAAGTGAGCCGGTGGTCACATCGAACATCTAATAAAAGTAACTACAGCATTTATTGGAAAAACAACCTCTATTTTTCTACTTTAAAAACTACATTTTATGCTAAATTACGTTTAACATTGTATTGGAGTTTATTTTTCAGGACTATGTATTTTTGTTTCATTTTGAAATATAGTTTTTAAATATCTATACACCTACAATAATGGACTCGTTTCCATTAGGTGTTACCATGCTTTGAATGTGCTTATATTAAATGGTTAACTAAAAAGTGGCATATGCTAAAATTGTGAATAATAATCATTTTACAAATGTATGATGATCACATTTATTACTTATTTCGTTTCAAAAAGATTATCAACACGACATATGGTTTGTTTATCGTATATTCATTTATTAAATATCTAATACAGCCCATTGAAATGCCCGGGCATAGCAACGGGCAGTTTCCTAGTATTTCCTATAAAAAATATTGCAGGACTTTGTGAATACCTTGTATATTGATAATTCAAAACAAAAATTGAGCGAAATTCTTTAGTAAAAATATGTTGAAATTAACCTCTTAGTCTCTTGAAAAATATACCCATTTCAAACTAAATGAAAATTGTTCACCAACGTATGCTATTATTATGCCGATAGCTTTATCTTTCAATTCAAATTCACTAGTTAATGTTAACATTGTAAATCACATGAATGCGTCATCTGACTCTTGTTACATCAATTTCAACAAATTAATGATTTACGCAGTATACAGCAAGTGATTGAAGATATTTGTTGGTTTATCAGAATCAATGAAACTTAAAGAGACAAGAAGGAACTTCTAATTGTATGAGTGCTGGTGTAATTTTAAAATTAGGCCGTTTTTAGCTTGTAATATTACCTAACTTACTAAGAAATTTTTTTCGAATAGTGATAATAAAGAGTTCTGCAAAGTAAAAAATTTATTTTAAACAAAAGAATGCTACGCAACGACAAAATGCAAGTTACTGTCTATTGCGGTAATTTTTTCCAGGCTAAAAATCGAAGGTGCTTTTACTGAATAGTTTTTTAGTTTAATGTGGTTTCTTGCGGATTTCGCAAATAAAACCAGAGATGTTAGTTGAACACTGACAAGTGGGTCAATATTTTTGCTCTTCGTTAGTGGGTCATTTTGATAGTGGTTTATTCGACCAATGGAGAACAGAGCATCTCTAGATAAAACTCAAGATACTTAAATTTAAGACTTTATAATTACAAATTCTTTAGAAATGCAAAATCCGAATAAACTAAGAAGTTTACCTTTTATGATATGCCTTAAGTTTTCATCAATGTACTGTACAAAATATTTAGGTGGTAGGGCTTCGAGATCAAGATCCCCCTCTTCAATGTTCTTCTCCAAAATGTCTTGACTCACCTCTGGAGGAGAAATTACTGGAGAATCTAATTCTTCAATTCCTTCGATTTCGGGAGGTGCAGAAACCGCTGCTGCGCCTATATCTGAGACATTCGTTTCTGAATTAATCAATGGTTTGTTCAATATTTCTAAATTTTAAAAAGTATTTAGTTGCAACAGAACAATTTTAAAAAGCACAAAATGTATGCACAACAAAAATTCTCATTTCATTCAACTATTAAAACATTAATCAGATGCAATTGTCAGTAATGTGAATGGACTTACATATATAAATAAACAAATAAATGAATATATATATATATATATATATATAAATATATAGAAATGTACACAACAAATGGTCGTTAAAATGGCTGTAAGAATTATTTATATTTTTATTGGATTTTTTTTTGATTTCACGGGTTGTAAGAACTATTTATATTTTATGTCCATCGATTTTTATTATATTTTTGCTTTATTTCTCGAATTTCCATAGCGTAAGAGTAAGAAAGAATTTCTATTCAAGTTCATAGTGAAAAAACAGTTCCATATTATTAATCAGTTATTATACTTGTTTATTTCTTCATGCAAACTATGGTCAGGATGATATGTAAAATCTACCAGTTATTAGACATGGCTTGGGGAGAAGACCATGTATTGAGTCAGAAACGTCTACGAAAGATAACTCAAGAATTTATTGATGAAGAGAAAATTGCAAAATGATAAAAAAAAGTCTGGACATCAAGAACGAAAATCTTGAAAATATTCTATTAGTTGAGGAAGATAAACATATATCTAAGCAATCCCACAATAATTTACAACAATGCTACGCCCCACAAAGTTAGCGTCACAGAAGCTTGCCTGGATCAGCATGAAATTCTCATATATAGCAATATGAAATGAGAAAATGTCAGAAAGAGAACGAAACAGCGCTCAGATTCAACGGCAGAGTTGCAAATTTTATAACTAGCTTCGCACTAAACTAGAAATCAAGAGACAAATGATGAAATGCTTAGTAAGTGTAATACTAGAAGCACAAGTACAAGGGAGCAATAGCGTGCAAGAAACATAAGTATGCCATGTTGATTCAGTTTTTCTACTTCTAATGTCAATCTCATGTAAAATGGGTATTCTTCTACAACGAATTCTAACTTGAAAATAAATTTAAGGAACGATTCTAGAAGAAAAGGATGAAGTGTTTTTACTGGTCAACGTTTTTTTCAAACTGGAACACGAACAGAAATAGAAAATGGTGCAATATCTACTCTACAGAACCTCCCCTGTTAACATATTTCTATATCCCCACATGACAGGCAGCTCTAGCGGAAATCGGATTTTAGTCAATGCAAGAGTTGAAGGAAAATGAACAAACTACAGGTGTGAGAGAGATGCATGTGCAAGGGTTAGAAGTGAGAATATGATTTTGGAGGATGCATGAGGAAGCCTTTCTGAATTTTTTCATTGCAATTATGACTATATATTTTGGCACTCTTTAAAAAATCTTACATTATAAAGAGTCCACATATCAATATTCCTAATCCTATCAAAATTATTTTTCATTTTCTGTTTTTCATAATAGTGTTTATATGCAGTTTTCAAATAATAGGCGTTTTGAAACAGCAAAATCAATGATTTCGCGCTTTCATAACATAAATAGCAAGAAAATCCAAGTACTTCAATTAGTCTCATAAATGGTTTAGGATTAATCTAGTTTTATAAAAAATTATTAAACGGTTGCTTTTATAGCTGGTAAAGCCCGAATTCGTATAATCGTTGGACAATATCTACCTCAAAAATGGCCACTATGCAGGAAGTGATAATTTTGCATCAAAAATTCTAAGCCGCAATCCCAAGACCCTAACATGTCAATTAATTCTTAGAAGTGTCCAGTTTATATTTTCATGTAATGTGTATACTTAATTAGTTTCAGAGGTTATATTTATGAATAAATTACCAGAATTAATGTTGTTTTCCACAGCCGCGTTTAGTTCAAGTGTTTCCGACTCAATATCATCTAATGGAATTATCTGTACTTCTTCTAATATTTTAACTTCATTTAAATGCAGCACTCCGCTGTTCTTATATTGATCTTTCTTTGCCTTTTTTTCATTTATTAATTCCCAGCTGGCTGGTGTCTGTATTCTTCCCACATTGATTATTTCTCCAACTGAAGCTTGATTCTCACCAATGACTTCATTTTTTAAGATTTTGTCATAGTCATATACAAGGAGAGAAAGTTTTTCATCCTCTGAAAAGTTATTTAAATTAAGTTCGAAAGATGGCCAGTCTGGATCGAGATTGTTGCTAATGTGTTTTGTTTGAGCAAGTTTTTTTGAACCATGCTTAATGACTAAAAAAGCATCTGATTTGCCAGTTGTGTCCACATTGTCCAAATTCCTAGCGCAGAAAGAAACCTGAATTCTTTTCACTAAAAAAAATTAATGAAAATTGCTATATTTTAAGATAATATACTTAGTTGGCATACAATTACAAATTTGGCTTTCCAAATTTTCTGAATTCTGATGTATATTAAATAACTCAAAAAATTTAACTACATAAAGCCACACTAACCCTTTGAGATTTAGCAAATTTAATCGGGTTTCAATCCGAATTTCGTTTTTGAAAAGCAAAACCTTAAAGCAATACATTTTGTTTTAATAGCTGTAATTTAGGGAACAAATTTTAAAAGGTTTGATATAATTTAAAAAAATTACTTAGCGGAGACATTCATTAAATCCTGTCTATAAATGAGTTTGCACAGAGGCCTCATTTTCTGCATTAAATATGGATACAACATGAAAACAAAATGAATATGCAGAATAATGTGGAATTTTCAATTTTATCTGCGGTTCTCCATTCATTCTGATGATCTGCTTGTACCTTAAAATGCGCAATTTTTAAAGGTAGTACAAAAATTAGGTTTTTTAAGCTTAACTTCAATCTAATGTTACACATGGTCTGCACATCTATGGGGCACACTATACATATCTTAAATATAGAAAATTTCTAAATAAACCGAGTTGACAACTAAGACGTACTCTATTATGATTTTTTCAAAAGGGGATTATAGATTTTATTTTACGATTTTTTATGTTCCGATAATACAAATCTCTTGCATGATACTTACCCTAGTCTGAAGAGCAGAAATCCCCAAGAAGAAAATTTCAAAGTTTTTTATTGTAGTCAGTTTGTCAATTTGACATGTTAGAGGCTACCAAGTCACTGACTTTAATCAGAAAATTGTGCCTGTAAAATGTGCTACAAACCAGAAGTATGATACCTAGTATTTTTAATAATACATTAAATTCATTCTCTTATAGTTTGAGAATACCCTAGAACATTATGTAGAACTTCAAAGCTGCATGGTCGACATATGAATCTATAAAATTAGTGATGTTGACACATGAATAGTTTGATGAATGTTTTATATCGGCTATGTAGTCCCTGGACTGAATAATTTCGTATGATTCCAATACAGTAATTTGAACATTTGTCCGAGATCGCTAACCATACTATAACTTTGGCAGATTGATATTGCAAACGCTACTTAAAATTGAAATGCATTTAAAGAAACATGAGATATTAAGTTAATCACCGCTAATGTAGCCATAGAGGCAAAGTCAACTTGGTGTGTTCCACAAAAACCTCAAGTACACTAGAAACTGGCTAAATGGCTCACTTTCAAAACTGATTTGATGAGTCATTGAGTACATTTGTGCTTAAACTGATCGCGACATCTCTGAAATCATAAACGATCTCCAAACAAATAATAAGCAATTTTGTATCTAAATGTCAAAGCATTTACTAACGTCTCAAGTGTTAGCAACTCTCCACAAAAATATTTTAGCGATAAATTGATATCAAACATCAGAAATGCACGTACATAAACATCCTGTAAGAGAAGAGCATTTCTATATACTATTAAGATCAAACTATCCAAACATCGTTGAAGCAATATACATTAAGGAAGCTAAGAAAGATCAACTATTTAATAATCAACAAAACATGTTCACATTAAACTTATTTTAGAAGTGCATGCAAAATTAAATTATAAAATGTAGTTATTGTAAATTTATTTAACACATTCTTGTTATAATGACGATGATTCAAAATCGAAACTTAATGCGATAGTTAATTTCCAGCAATATATACTACATTTCGTTTGCAAAGTTTTAAACTGGTGGTAAACTTTGACCATTTTCGACTTCACGCGAAGACAATTGACGTATGATCGAAACATTTGATTAGATAGTCTATGGTTGAACTCAAACTTGGAAAACGCTGGTTTTTCTGCCCGAATGACAAGATTTATCGTTCTATAAATTTTTATACATTGTTCTACATGAATATGCATTCAACGTGCATTATTATTATATTTCATGTGAGATCTCATTTCATCTACATATTTACTATTTGTAAGTACTATTTATGTTTAATTAGGTTTTAATGGTACGACAGAAACAACTGAATAGTGTGTCGAACGAAGAGGATGGAAGTACTCATCTGATTCAGTGCACTGGTCCTGGACATGATGGCGAAAGCTGCATTGCGTGGGTTTCAGTCTGGCTACCGAAAAAGATACCGCGAGACTTTCTTGATCGTGACTTTTTCTGTGGCTTCTGTTCTGCCTCTATTGTACAAAAATTGCAAGCTGAAAAAACTCCTCCCATTTCTCCATTTGAACCAAATTACGCCGAAATTGCCAAAAACGTTGCGACCGAACAAGAAGAACAAAAACGCAGAGCATGTAGTATAATTATTTCTGGAACAAAAAAGTCATCCAATGAATCTGCATTGATATCAACAATTGCAAACGCAGCCGCCGTTAACCTTAATACTCAAGATATTCAAAAAGTAACTCGTATAGGAAAAGAAAATAATCATGGTTTTACATTATTGCANCCCCCCCCCCTTATTCCTTCCCACACCGATTTTTATGTAATCGTATTGCTCACATATTATTCTAATAAGCCGTCACATGAATTGATGCTTTGAATTCAACCTATCATATTCAATTAATGAACATACACTTAATTTCAGACATAGCAAATTTCGGCCCGGGTGTTAAATTTTTCAGGCCTGGGCCCGGTTCCAACTCTGGTTGAACTGCAACATTACATTGACATGAACAAACAAAGGGTTTCAATACAAGAATGGCATATATTTGTTAATTGTAGAACGCGCTAATGTTTAAAAACCCTGAAATTTCGATTTTCCGACCCATTGCTCCATCCCAGCTATCGTTGACACGCCTCTTGGATCGACAAGCTTGCCGCCCTAGTCACAGTAATAAAGCAAATGTTAAATTAAATTGAACATACTTTTAAACAAAAATCTTGAAACAGTTTCTTGCAATGCAAATCAGAACTCCAAATGAGTTAGGATTATTGATCAAGCCAAAACCAAAATTCAAACAATATGTGTTGACCCAACCCAAGCCAAGTATCCTTTAGTTTTTAATGTGTTTTATTCAAAAAAAAGTTGTATCAAAATGTGAGCCAAATATGATCCAACAACAATTTCGCAACTTCTACAGGTTTTTGCTTCATTATCATTATACATAAGCACGTTTGAAAAGTAAATAAATACATTGTAATAAACAGTAAAAACAAATACATGTAGTACTGAATGTAAATTATTGAATTATTATTACTATGAGCATTGTGGGTTATAAAGCGCTAATTGGGCAGCGCATAAAAACCAAGCAAAACCTTATTAAATATTTAAAACAACAGATTAAAATATTAATCTTGAAGCTTAAGATAATGCTTTGCAGTCTTTCCTGAAATTTGATTGGTTGTTTTTATTTCCTAGAAACACTGCACACTGGTTTTCGATTTCTTAGAAATAATCTATAAAACAATACGATAGATTTTGTTAAGAATTTACATTAAAACGCTTTTTACCACATTTCTTCGTAATGGATAAAACGCATATTTACCCTAAGTTATAATTTAAAACAAAGTTTATGCATACTTTCCTCCTCGTGTCAAAAATAAAATCACGTTCATTTGAACAAAAAATTCTTGAATTTTTATAGATACGAAAATTCGCTTAGCTATTCTAATAGACCTATTTGTTTTTATTGTGATCTTATTACAAACCAATATTGTTCTGATTTGTATGACATTTACTCTTATTTCCACTAGAATTTTCAAAGCCTGTATAATGGCTCTCCGAAAATTTTAAAATCTGAAAAGTCACCAAGATAGAGAATTGTCTCCCCTTTCTTTTTCTACATAAATTCGCTGCCTCATTATCTGAACACTAGCTATGGAAGTAATTTGAATATTTTTAGAAAACTTGGATTTCTCTTTGGAAAAAAATCGTATTTGCATGTATTTCAGCTCAAGAATATGTTTTAGCTCTAATAGTTGTTGGATGAGTTGGCCCAACCCCATAAATGTGTCCGTTGCAAAAAGCCTTCAATATTTCTTAACAGGCTTGGATAAATCGATTTGTGAAGTAAAAGTAACACTAGTGGAAATAAGGTTAAAAGTCTATTATTCCAAATTTAAATCGTTAAAGTATGGCCGACTCCATTTTCAACTGTGCACTTCAGTTTAGAACGATTGTATAAATTTAGATTTGCGAGGCTACATTGAAACTCCAATTTAAAATAAATAATCGACAGTATATGAGAGCATGTGTTATTCACTTAGATAGCATTGCCCATCTGCAATGTACATTTATCACAAATTGTTTTACCTTATTAAGATTTTTACAAAAAGCCATACCTTTAGTAGACATTTTCTTAGGGATTGGTTATTTCGCTAATACCAGATTCTGTAGCAAATACTTACACCTGATAGATTTGGCAGGTGTTTCACAAACACTGTTATTATATGACGCAAGCGTCTTGAGATTTACACTCGTACATTACATACAGTGTAAATAGATGACGGAAATACTCTCAATTATTTGTTTTTTAATACGCGCATGCCATTCAAATTATATAATGGAATTTTTGTGCTTATATTTAGTAATATTAATTAAAATTCTGAAAATGTGTATATTTCTACTTAGAGTAATGATGGTCGCAATATCTATAAGCAAGGCCGCTCTTAACAAGGCATTGCAAGCCAACGCTTAAAAAACTTATGCATGTATAACATTATCAAATAATATAGTTCTTAACAGCCAAAATTCTGCAACTTTGTTATAATTAGGTTTCAAATTTTATTAAGACCTTAAGGACTCTTCTAATAATTACATCAGAACTTGTAAGAACTTGAAGTAACGTTCATGCTTAAGTCTAAATTTAGTTTTTCAAAAATTCTTTGAATTAAAATTGAATTCAAGAACTGCAAATACCCAGTTTTCTTCTGCTCATGATATATTAATATAGAACCAATCAATTCATAGGTTGAAACTTAATGGGCTCAAAATACCCTTAATCAAATGTTTGTTTCATTCTTAAGTTCTTACATTAAGTCGTCACCAAAGAAATTATATTTTAGGCCAAAAAAAACCTCGAATACAAATATCAGCTCTATTATATTGATGTAGAATTAAATTATATTATTGATCACGTTTTAAGTTTTTTATGAATATAATCACCAAACTTTTGCCAATTGGCATTTAAAACTTCAAGGTTAGAAAGTATAGATTTACATGTATATTGTTATGCGGAAGTTTCTAAAAATCTATATTCAAATATTTGTGCTTGAGTAAATCTCTTACTCAATAAAATTCAAGGTAAACACTTAAAAAGTAAACATGTGAGAAAATTGAAATCTTCTCACCTCTATAAAATAGTTATATATTGTAACGAAAATTTGTTTTTGGCAATTTTTTAATAATGGCTTCATCATCGTTGCTCTGTGGTTCACCATTTTGATGCATATTTTAAGGAAAAGCATTCCAAAATTTCATGTTTGCATACTGCATATCTCATGGAAGACGGTAAGCTAGAAGACATTTTCTGACTAAATATATACCATTTTCTATTACTGCTTTAAGATACTCCATACGTCTCACTCTTAATAAAAATCTAAAAAGTAAATCAGTCAATGTATAGATTCTTGTAAGCTAACTGAAATTCAAAATGGCGTCCAAAATATAAAACTGCTAAAAGCTAGTATTTCTATGACTAATTCCGCATAATCAACTGTCCTCAAATGATATCTTTATCTTGGGATACAGTACCTAGCAATACTTACTCTCAATTTTGTCTCTGAGGTTGAATTTAGTTCAATATGGAAAAATAAGCATAAATACGAAATTCATGCTACGAATCTTTTGAAAATGAAAGCTAAGAGCTGCTTATCTATATGAAGCTACATTTATAGCAATTTGTGACTTAGTATTATGAAAGCAAAAGTAACATGTGCCCAAAATATATATCTATATACTAGGAAACTGGCCGTGCTATGCACGGGGATTTCAATGGGCTGTATTAGATATTTAATTAATGAATAAACTTTAAACAAACCATGTTATGTTTAATATTTTAGGAACGAAATAATAAATGTGATCATTATACATTGGTAAAATGATTATTTACTATTTTAGGAAATGACACTCCTTAGTTAACCATTTCATATCATAAGCACATTCAAAGCATTGTAACACGTAATGCAAAAAGTGTACAGTATCACAACAAAATCGATCCATTATTGTAGTATTATAGACCTAGTTGTGGTAAAAAATCTCTAGTTTGCGCACTAAATAGACTGTATATCAATTGAAATTGTTAATTTAAATATTACTGGAATAACTTTAATTGTGCATGTATGCAGATTCCAAGCTTATTATTCACGACTACACCCACTTTAAAACCATATTGACCTGTTAGTATTGAAACAGGGTTTAAATGAATTTTTAGGAATTAAGCAGTTCTAGAAGTCAATATTTTTGTCGTCTAGGTTTGTACATTCTGGATTCACACTAAATTCCACAGAAAAGTGTAAATAATCCAATTTTACATTTGTAATGTATTTCAATTATTAATGTAGACCTGTTGCTCCATAATTGAATGTGGTTAACAGTTAACAAACCTATTTCTATTATCTGGGATACGGTGTTAATGTCTCCATCACATTTCAACTTATCTAAGGTGGTTATAAAGAATGGCAGGCCAATTTCAATTTTGTCAATTGGGGAAGTCTTAAATTTGTTGCATATTTTCGAACTACCCACCAGTTTTTATTCCTTATATGCGTTACTTGACACGTTTACAATTTCATTCTTATAGTATTATCAAAAGATAAGATATACAGCATGAATTTTAAAATTTTTATGGTATTTTTCTTATGATTTTACATTTTGGACAAAAGGGAACCATAAACATGGTGAATTGCTAAGTATTATATTCTAAGAGAAGTTACCATTTGAGTGCAGTTAATTCAGTGCCACTGTTATACAAATAATTTCTATTGTC
>CABFPE010000299.1:721014-748104 GCA_900660155.1 Hofstenia miamia
ATATGTGTCAAACTGGTCCAATTAATCCAACAGTTATGCCTCACAATCCTTTTCTTGGACGTAATTGTCCACCGATGAAGGTAGGCGTTCTTTGTGCACCCGGTCAGATTCAACACTATCCTAAAGGTTCTTGCTCACCTATTTGTGTACCGATGCCTCAACATGGATGCAGGCCTGTTTATGAGCACATTACTCTAGATCGTTTCACCTATAACAACAAGCAATGTAGTACTATTACCCCAATTGTGAAATCTAAATGTATTGGTGTCTGTGCAAGCACTTCGGTTTATTCACTCAGTCGAAGACAAGAAAAAGAGATGTGCTTCTGTTGCAAGAGCAATCGAATGATGGAATTCACTGCATTGTTCAAATGTCAGGGTTCGCATCAACCAGTAGAACACCGTTACTCCATTATCACGTCCTGTGGATGCAATAAATGTGAATCGATGATGAAAATGGCAGCTTTCGGTGGACCTGGTCAAACGATTAGCATGGATGAAGAAGACTTCAGTAAAGATATATCCGGTGCAGTTGAAAGTTTCAATGCTTAATTTAATAAATTACCAAATATGATATTTTTGTTAATTAGATAAACAATTGTTCGGGAATATTAAGTAAATTAGAAATTTATCTGTCTGTTACTGAATTTGTGTTAGCGTGAGATTGTTGACTTCAGGGGAAATCTTGAAACAGAAGCGTGCAGTAGATTAGTAATAAATTTGATTTATAGGAACATTAAATCGACATTTTTAAGGTAAAATGTAATGAATTTGCTTTTTTATTGATGTGCTATGGCCAATTAAATACAGAAGAGTAATTCCAAATCTTCAACACGTGATGATAGATTGACAGTAAAAAACATTTAATATACATACATCGAATTCACTTGTCAACGAGGCGACATTTCCAGGCTCGGCTCGCCACATAAAATCTTTGAATGAGGCTCGTTTTAGCTCAGTGGTTTTTTAAAAATATTGTGCTCAAAGAATTTTTTACATAGTTTTTCCTATTATTTAATAAATATTTCTTAAATAAGATTATAGGAAAGGCATATTGACTGCAAAGACTAAGAAAAATCGCCATAATCAAATTAACAAGCATAACTATAAACTTGCTTTGCCTAAAATAAGCTCGTTTTCTATCAGATACTGTGCTCAAGCTCGGCTCGACTAGTTAGAAGCTCGGCTCGTTGACAAGTCTGATCGAATTGCATTAAAAATATTCGCCACATGTTAGTTTTGTCTGTTGAACTCACAAGGGGTTGATTCAGCCCCTTTCTTAAATTTTTCTACTAAAGATAATTCCGTGAAGCTTTGTACAAAACTAAAACAATCCTTGCTCCTACAAGTTGAGGCCATTAAATGGACAGTGACGTCACCGATATTCTTGTCACGTCATCATTTCCAATGATAGACAGAAAATTTGGGAATTTCTTGAAGTTTTCAACTGTTTCACTATAATACATTTTATTATGCTTTGTTAGTTTATAATACTTGCTTTATGTATTCATAGGAAGCCCTTTGCTTAAAAACAGACATTAAATATTGAAATGGAAAACAAAAAGAATAGTTTTATGTAAAAACGCATATTAAAATAATGTGGGAAAATGCTGTTTTGCAAAAACTCCATACTAAAAATTATCTGACATTTATTGCTCTTTACATAATCATTCAAAAAGTTTCCTCTATGCCTAAGTTATGTTTCACCATTGTTGTCCATGGGAATGGTATTCCTATGGGATGGAATGGTATACGACAGAAAAATATATCCCTGTGCTTAAGTAATCAAGTTCAGCATGGAATTTTAAACAAAAGTTCAAACAAAAGTATCCGCAAATTTAGCTTTTCATATCTATTAAAATCTGGCAAATATGTTTTGACAAAAAAATCATTGACTTTAATCAGTTTTGCGCGCCCCGCTTACGTCTTAAACGTATAAATTAATAAATATTTTTTTTCTTTAGCTGCCATTGAATACTAATTAAATTTGGTTTAAGTTTGAATACAAATTCAATGTGTACCGTGTTCATTACAAATTAAACCAAAATTCAACTTTGCTGCAACCAAAAATGTTTACCTAGCATCATTATTTTTAAATTCGACAGTAAAAAAATAATAATCTATCCAATTTGGCCGATTTGGATTCGATTATTAACATCCGCATTGATTCGATTAGTGAAAGCATCGCTCAGCCTTAATCAGGGATCGTTAGATTTTAATCGCGATTAATCGGAAGGAAAAAAATTTGGCGATAGATTAATCGTAATCGCTGCTGCCAGGCGATTAATAATCGCAATTCATAGACGATTAATCTACTTCTGATTAAAAATATTCAAAATACAATGTATCAATTGAAAGATATTCAAAATAGAAAATAACAACTATTATTGTTATTTGAGATTATTTCCTGAAGTCATTTTACTCCACATGTGCTTGTTAGGGTAAAGAAATTTGGATCTCTAAGTTGAGGGGTAATAAACGATTTGGTAATCAGATAGAGCATAACCAGCTTTGCTGAACACTCTTTCAACCCGATTAGAAGTTAACCTGTTAAAATCGAGGATCCTCATATATAGAATTAGGCGGCATCCGACGCTTCCTAAGTATGTAAGATGCCCAATCATCATGCTCCTCTTCTATGTCCGGTGTTAAGGTTTTCTTTTGTAAAACATATTACACAAGAATAATGGCCATAGATAAGATCAAACCGAAAATGACAACACGTAACTGAATGCATAAGCATCAACTTAATTAGAATAATCTAGATTAATCGAGCACACTGTTTACGATTAATCTACTTGACCAGCACGATGAATTAATCAATTAGATTAATTTCGATTAATCGCGTTAACGATTAATCATGTTGGATCCCTGGCCTTAATACCTAATAACATGTGTATGTTAAGATTTCTTGATTAATACGCTGTTGCTGAAAACAATCATTCAAATATAGGTTATTGAACTCTTGCACTTAGACTATTTCCGTAATGAGTCACGTGAGCCTTTAATTGAAAGCAGAAATGGAGCTAAAATTGCTTCAATTTAATTTTAGAAAAATACAACACTCATCCACTAGTGGGCTAACTAAACCTTAAATTATATTTCGTTTAATGCTCAATGTAGGCTTGTCCATTTCAGTTGGTGTTTACTGCACTGTTTTAACATAACACTGTTCTGGAATTCTAAAAAAGGAAATTTTTGACATGAATTTTAATTGGCTGATTTAGCTTTGAGATAAATCTGTTGAGACGATAGGACTTCGACCCATTTCAAACTTTTAGGTTTACTCATAGATGAAGTAGTACCCAAATTTGAACTCTCAAATAATTTGTTACCGTATAATTGTCAACATTAATCTATAATCAATTGAGTCTAAAATGATTTTTTAACTACACAAACTTGCAGGACACAACGACATGGAAAAGTTTGTTTCTTTACTACCATTTAGATTGACATATTGAGTAACGACAGCCAAACCTTTACTTGTTACAATTGCAATAAAATCACACATGCTAAGTAAATATAACATTGTTAAAATTTATTAAATTAAGAATTGAAACTTTCAACAGCACCAGATATATCTTTATTGAAGTCTTCTTCATCCATGCTAATCATTTGATCAGGTCCACCGAAAGCTGCCATTTTCATCATCGATTCACATTTATTGCATCCGCAGGACGTGATAATGGAGTAACGGTGTTCCACTGGTTGATGGGAACCCTGACATTTGAACAATGCAGTGAATTCCATCATTCGATTGCTCTTGCAACAGAAGCACATCTCTTTTTCTTGTCTTCGACTGAGTGAATAAACCGAAGTGCTTGCACAGACACCAATGCATTTAGATTTCACAATTGGGGTAATAGTGCTGCACTGCTTGTTGTTATAGGTGAAGCGATCCAAAGTAATGTGTTCATAAACAGGCCTGCATCCATGTTGAGGCATCGGTACACACATAGGTAAACATGAACCTTTGGGATAATGTTGTATCTGACCGGGTGGACAAAGAATAGCTACCTTAGTCTGGGGACAATTGCGTCCAAGAAACGGATTGTTAGGCATGACAGTTGGGGTAAGTGGGCCAACATTAGGATTAGTTTCGCACAAACCGCATGTACGTTTACAGACACTCTGGACATAGCGGTTGGTTTTGCATTTCCTCTGCAAATCACGACAGAAATATTCATCTTTTTGATCTTCACAGACGTACTGAGGTTCTGGGGTAGCAATTGAATAGCCAGCTGCAAGCTCAAATATGAAAATGATTAAAAGGAAACACAACATCATAATTTCCTTTTAAAAATTCTGATTGACCTGCGTATTTATAGCAAATAAATCAGGTGTTTACAAATAATTATTTTCAAAGAACATGCTCACTATTTACAAAAAATTTGTTTTTCTAACACTGTAAGTGATAATATCATTCACATGCCAGGGACGTAGGCAGATTTTCAATTGGAGGGGGGGCTAATTGGCAGGTTTACTTCAAATTTATGAAATTACTATATCCAAGTGGCAAATTTGGTTGGAAGACGATCTGAGGAGAAGGGGTGCATGGTCCGATGATCCCTCGGTCTACGCCCTTGTCCAGTCCTTATATAGATCTACACATGGCATACAATAAGCCTCGCTTCAAAGTAGACCACTGCTTGATAATTTCAATTTTACTAATTATACTTTTCTATATTACACATTAAATTTCTTTGAAGTTTGTACCCATGTGTTTTCAAAGAAATACGCTATTAAATTATTTAGTAGACCATCTACATTAACGTGTATCATATAAGATATATTTCTAGTAAATATGGTTATTAAAGAAGGCATTATAGGCCTACTGTATACAATGCTATGTTGCTTTACCACTTGAAGTGGTTAATTTTCATGAGACTATTTCCACCCATTGACAGAAGTAATTCAAATTCTATATTACAGAAACTATCAAATTACGATCATATTTAATTAATATTTCACAAAATGGCAGAGTTGAACAAATAACATTGTCTCTATAACAGCACAATTATCAGGGCACAGGGTCAATTTGACTAAGTTTATGATTTAAGAGTTAACTTATTTAATACAAGTGAGTGCAAAAAGAAAAATCTTACACGGACTGATATTATAAATTGAGGATTTCTACGTTGTTAGCAGTTATTCTACATAGAATGATTTCAGATAGTTTTTATTTCGCATCCTCAATTCGAAAAAACATTAGCATACATTGTTTTTAAAAGAAGTTTGTGGATTTACAGTGAAGGTTCATTTCATTTTCTGGGCAAAACTTCTGAAAAAACGTTCTAAGTTCAAAAAATGAGTCTAATCGGGTTACAGAGTCATTGATTTTACAATTTTACCGGGTTTCACAGGGTCGTCGAGTCTCATCCTATTCGAGTTGCATTTTTTCAAAAAATTATTATAAAATGATTATTTTATTATACAAAATTTGTGACGACATAAAAATGCAGACCACTTTAAAGAAATCGCTAAAAATACTTTTTTCTATGACTTTTCAGGAAAATATATGAGCGAATAAAATGCAAATTGCCCCAAAATCTAGCAAACATATCCTTTAAAGAAAGACAGCACTACAATGCACATTGCTTCACGATGCAGAAAGATTTCGTGACGATATAAAAATGCAGGCCAATTTAGAGTAATTGCTAAAAATATTTTCTATGTCATGCATTAAGATAGCAAACGAAATCAATTTTCGTACACCATCGCGCGATAGAAATATTTCGTAGCAAGAAATATTTCGTGTAATGACTTGTAATTGTAAGTGAGGTGCGGTACGGAGCCCAAACCTTTTGAGACCAGTATCTATAAGTGCATAATATCAAAAAGTCTTTCTATATTATGGTAAGCAATAATTATTGAATTTGCTTCAAAATAATACAATTAATTTATATTTCGTTAGTTTGTTATACACACGTATTTAGTTTTGCTTTCATTTATATAAGTTCTCTGACTTCGTGTTAACTTTTCGTGTCAAATATATATTGTCATGTCTATATTGCATGTGTGTTGTAGACTGTAAAATTTTAGTATTTAATAATACTCTTGATACACAATGATTTTAAACCTGTTTTAATCGTTTACTTTAATTTTACCCACCATCACATTCATTCATCCCAACAGTAAGGCAAAATATATAATTATTTTGGCGGAAAACTCTTTCATCTATTGAATAGTTTTCATTAGAAAAAATTATTGTTAAATCATATTTTTGGAGTGAATCTTTCAATTTTTTAATAGCTTGAAAGCAGTTGCAGTTTGGACGTTTATTTTGTAAGTGTCATCACACATCTTGAAGAACAAGGTTTGGATTAGTTTTATCTTTAGTCACGTTAGGTAACCCAGTACATCAAAATAACAATTGCTACATAAATAGCATGTATGCATATAGATTTCTATTTGCAAAAATATTTAAACAAAGAATTAATATTTTTGTAAGGGAACAAAACAATTAGAAAAAATACAAAATTGTTAGGAAAAATAAAGTAACTAAAAACATTCTTAATTACCTTACTATAAAACTTCCCCTAGCACATAAAATTATATGCATATTGTATAGCCTTTACATAAATTTAGACTTAAAGTAAAAAAATAAGCATTTAAAAGATATAATAAAAACAATAGGTTACATAATAAAAAACATAATATAAAAGTTATACTTACAAGACATTAAATAAATCTTAAATCATTGATGCTTGGTTCCGATACCTTATGCCTCCTTGCTCGCACATATTGGAACCAGTCATGAACGGCTCTCATCGATATTAGTATTTCTTCAGCAATTCTAGTGTATTCTTGAATGTTTAATTTTGGACTTTGTGCAAACGCTGCATCTAGCATTCTGATCTGTTCTTCCCCATAGAATGTTCTATTTACAATGGGTTTCCTGGGCTTCTTTGCGCAATTACAGTTGATTCAGAATAATTTTCCATTAATACTGCTTCCCGTCTGAAATGTGCGCGTGCAATTATCACATCTGACACTTAGAGCCCTTTGCTTTTTGGACGAGATCACTTAATTGTAGAGATATGTTGCATCTTGAACACTTAGTGTAAACTGGCTGATGATAGCATGCAGACAGGAATTCCATTTTGAAATGAGACAATTTTCTGCAATGCGATTTTATTTAGACAAGACAAGCACTCCTCAACTCAATGTGTCGCCGCCGCCGCAGTCCGAAGGAAGCAAGCAACCCTGGTTGCGAATCGGCCGACGCTCAACATCTCGCCGCGCAACGAACTAAATTTATGGTCACGCAATTAATCAATGACACAAGGTGCCATCATGCAGCTCGCAGCCCATCAGGTCACTCATCCTTTAATAATGAGAATGTGATGCTAATTCTAGATGATAATTTGAATTTCAAGAATTATTGCGTCGTTTACCCATAGTTTGGAACATATTCGTAATTATTCAGCTCTCCTCTGTTCGTCAAGTTAAAGTATAATTGTTGCTCGAAAGCGAAGAATGGTATAAAATCGAAATTTGGTAATTTTCTTAATTGAAGATCATTAAATCACATATAATATTACTATGAAAAACTTGTAAACTCGCAAATATTTCAGCTTGTTTTCAAGCTTACCTTAGCTTATTACAAACTCGGATTATTCCCAAGTCTGGATTATACTTTTGAAAATAATTTACTAATTTCCAATTACACATCTTTCTGCAAAATTATGTAATAATAAATGTACATTTAATCTACGAATTTCTTGTCGGTAGCATAATGATTCTAATTCATTTAGCGGTTTAAGATAACGGATATAATAATAGAACTTATGTTTATGTACCCTAAACATAGTGCAGGAAGCCTACAGTTGATGACAATATAGAAATATGTTCAAATGATAGAATGCGCAAAAGTAATTCCGCAATTGACAAAAGTTTTCCTAAACTTATAAAAACTATACCTGGAGAATTGTCAAAGACCTTTTGTGATAAAATATGTTTATTAGTGATAGTCAAGTCACCCCTAATACAGGGTGTGCAGTCAAACCTCTTTTTAAATTCAAAAAGGGGGACAAGTAATATTTATTACCATAAGTGAAATGTGCATACATGGAAATTTATGTACCATACAAAAAATATTGACAATTGACTTCCCCAAGGAGTTCGCCACAGAATTGGGAATACTGAGTCGTAATACCACAATTTTCAGATTTCACTCTGCCAGAAGGCGGCTTCTTACCTAACATTAAGTGTCAGATCCAGTTGCTTAATTGATATAACATTGATCTTTGTATTTGAAGAAAATAGTACCTCCGGCGACAGCCAGGACAAATTCCGAACAAGTTTGTTCTGGAACATTGAGTAGCAAGACTTTGATGAAGTGTCTGCATTCTGCTTTGAGTGCATATCTGTCTTTGAATAACAGCTTTGTGGAGCTGAATGACAGCTTGGTTATGAAGCTGATACCAAGTTTGTTTGATTCATTCATTTAGGTTGTCACTATCTTTCAAAAAGTTTCTCGTAAAAGAAATTTTCTTCAGCAGATCTTTCCCCATCGAAGTTTTCTCAATTTTGTAAATGGTCAAATTTTACCTTAGAAGGCAATTATGTGGTGTTGCCGTTAACACTTTAGTAATATTGACACAAGCTACTTGCAATAATAAAAGGTGTTGAGCAATTAATGATAGTTGTAATACATGCATATACACATTAAATATTATACATATTTAACATTTCTTTATCTTCTTATCTGTTTTAAATCATTACTCATTATATTATAATTTAAATTTACTAAAAATATAGAAAATTTATTTAAAATTTAAATTGTTGTCAGGCAATTACTAACATTAGTAATTATGTTTTCATCTCTGTAAAACACCAGTTGCTGTTAATATAAATATCAATGCTATATTTCGAAATGGCTAGAATTGAAAAATGCGTCAATTAGTTATAGTATTGTTCTATTTTATCTTGCGGCTTGTCGGTCTCCACCAGGACCTCTACCTAGCAGTGTCTGCCAAGATCAAAAAGATCCCCTTACATGTTACCGCTGGAGGCTACATTGCAAAAGTAGTGAACATGTGCAAACAGTTTGTAAACGAACATGTGGACTTTGTGATGACGACAATTCAAATGTTGAACCGGTTGGTCCTCTACCTCCACATATGCCTCCAAATCTCTTCCTTGGCTCTAATTGTGGCCCATTGATAGGTATTAACTGCCCTCCAGGTCAAATTAAACACTATCCCAAGGGTTCATGTGCACCAATGTGTGTATCAATGCCTAAACATGGATGCAGGCCTATTTATGAACACATTGCTTTGGATCGCTTCACATATAATCGTCAGCAATGCAGCACTATTACCCCAATTGTGAAATCTAAATGCATTGGTGTCTGTGCAAGCACTTCGGTTTATTCACTCAGTCGAAGACAAGAAAGAGAAATGTGCTTCTGCTGCAAAAGCAATCGAATGATGGAATTCACCGCGTTGTTCAAATGTCAGGGTTCCCATCAACCAGTGGAACACCGTTACTCCATCATTACATCTTGTGGATGCAATAAATGTGAATCGATGATGAAAATGGCAGCTTTCGGTGGACCTAGTCAAACGATTAGCATGGATGAGGAAGACTTCAGTAAAGATATATCCGGTGCTGTTGAAAGTTTCAATGCTTAATAAATTGTTAATTTTTCTTAACTTGATTTTTCTTAAATTTGATAAACAATTGTTCGGGAATATTAAGTAAATTAGAAATTTATCTGTCTGTTACTGAATTTGTGTTAGCGTGAGATTGTTGACTTCAGGGGAAATCTTGAAACAGAAGCGTGCAGTAGATTAGTAATAAATTTGATTTATAGGAACATTAAATCGACATTTTTAAGGTAAAATGTAATGAATTTGCTTTTTTATTGATGTGCTATGGCCAATTAAATACAGAAGAGTAATTCCAAATCTTCAACACGTGATGATAGATTGACAGTAAAAAACATTTAATATACATACATCGAATTCACTTGTCAACGAGGCGACATTTCCAGGCTCGGCTCGCCACATAAAATCTTTGAATGAGGCTCGTTTTAGCTCAGTGGTTTTTTAAAAATATTGTGCTCAAAGAATTTTTTACATAGTTTTTCCTATTATTTAATAAATATTTCTTAAATAAGATTATAGGAAAGGCATATTGACTGCAAGGACTAAGAAAAATTGAAATACATTACAAATGTAAAATTGGATTATTTACACTTTTCTGTGGAATTTAGTGTGAATCCAGAATGTACAAACCTAGACGACAAAAATATTGACTTCTAGATGACAAATATTATTTAAATGCATTAAAAATATTCGCCACATGTTAGTTTTGTCTGTTGAACTCACAAGGGGTTGATTCAGCCCCTTTCTTAAATTTTTCTACTAAAGATAATTCCGTGAAGCTTTGTACAAAACTAAAACAATCCTTGCTCCTACAAGTTGAGGCCATTAAATGGACAGTGACGTCACCGATATTCTTGTCACGTCATCATTTCCAATGATAGACAGAAAATTTGGGAATTTCTTGAAGTTTTCAACTGTTTCACTATAATACATTTTATTATGCTTTGTTAGTTTATAATACTTGCTTTATGTATTCATAGGAAGCCCTTTGCTTAAAAACAGACATTAAATATTGAAATGGAAAACAAAAAGAATAGTTTTATGTAAAAACGCATATTAAAATAATGTGGGAAAATGCTGTTTTGCAAAAACTCCATACTAAAAATTATCTGACATTTATTGCTCTTTACATAATCATTCAAAAAGTTTCCTCTATGCCTAAGTTATGTTTCACCATTGTTGTCCATGGGAATGGTATTCCTATGGGATGGAATGGTATACGACAGAAAAATATATCCCTGTGCTTAAGTAATCAAGTTCAGCATGGAATTTTAAACAAAAGTTCAAACAAAAGTATCCGCAAATTTAGCTTTTCATATCTATTAAAATCTGGCAAATATGTTTTGACAAAAAAATTATTGACTTTAATCAGTTTTGCGCGCCCCGCTTACGTCTTAAACGTATAAATTAATAAATATTTTTTTTCTTTAGCTGCCATTGAATACTAATTAAATTTGGTTTAAGTTTGAATACAAATTCAATGTGTACCGTGTTCATTACAAATTAAACCAAAATTCAACTTTGCTGCAACCAAAAATGTTTACCTAGCATCATTATTTTTAAATTCGACAGTAAAAAAATAATAATCTATCCAATTTGGCCGATTTGGATTCGATTATTAACATCCGCATTGATTCGATTAGTGAAAGCATCGCTCAGCCTTAATCAGGGATCGTTAGATTTTAATCGCGATTAATCGGAAGGAAAAAAATTTGGCGATAGATTAATCGTAATCGCTGCTGCCAGGCGATTAATAATCGCAATTCATAGACGATTAATCTACTTCTGATTAAAAATATTCAAAATACAATGTATCAATTGAAAGATATTCAAAATAGAAAATAACAACTATTATTGTTATTTGAGATTATTTCCTGAAGTCATTTTACTCCACATGTGCTTGTTAGGGTAAAGAAATTTGGATCTCTAAGTTGAGGGGTAATAAACGATTTGGTAATCAGATAGAGCATAACCAGCTTTGCTGAACACTCTTTCAACCCGATTAGAAGTTAACCTGTTAAAATCGAGGATCCTCATATATAGAATTAGGCGACATCCGACGCTTCCTAAGTATGTAAGATGCCCAATCATCATGCTCCTCTTCTATGTCCGGTGTTAAGGTTTTCTTTTGTAAAACATATTACACAAGAATAATGGCCATAGATAAGATCAAACCGAAAATGACAACACGTAACTGAATGCATAAGCATCAACTTAATTAGAATAATCTAGATTAATCGAGCACACTGTTTACGATTAATCTACTTGACCAGCACGATGAATTAATCAGTTAGATTAATTTCGATTAATCGCGTTAACGATTAATCATGTTGGATCCCTGGCCTTAATACCTAATAACATGTGTATGTTAAGATTTCTTGATTAATACGCTGTTGCTGAAAACAATCATTCAAATATAGGTTATTGAACTCTTGCACTTAGACTATTTCCGTAATGAGTCACGTGAGCCTTTAATTGAAAGCAGAAATGGAGCTAAAATTGCTTCAATTTAATTTTAGAAAAATACAACACTCATCCACTAGTGGGCTAACTAAACCTTAAATTATATTTCGTTTAATGCTCAATGTAGGCTTGTCCATTTCAGTTGGTGTTTACTGCACTGTTTTAACATAACACTGTTCTGGAATTCTAAAAAAGGAAATTTTTGACATGAATTTTAATTGGCTGATTTAGCTTTGAGATAAATCTGTTGAGACGATAGGACTTCGACCCATTTCAAACTTTTAGGTTTACTCATAGATGAAGTAGTACCCAAATTTGAACTCTCAAATAATTTGTTACCGTATAATTGTCAACATTAATCTATAATCAATTGAGTCTAAAATGATTTTTTAACTACACAAACTTGCAGGACACAACGACATGGAAAAGTTTGTTTCTTTACTACCATTTAGATTGACATATTGAGTAACGACAGCCAAACCTTTACTTGTTACAATTGCAATAAAATCACACATGCTAAGTAAATATAACATTGTTAAAATTTATTAAATTAAGAATTGAAACTTTCAACAGCACCAGATATATCTTTATTGAAGTCTTCTTCATCCATGCTAATCGTTTGACCAGGTCCACCGAAAGCTGCCATTTTCATCATCGATTCACATTTATTGCATCCACAGGACGTGATAATGGAGTAACGGTGTTCTACTGGTTGATGCGAACCCTGACATTTGAACAATGCAGTGAATTCCATCATTCGATTGCTCTTGCAACAGAAGCACATCTCTTTTTCTTGTCTTCGACTGAGTGAATAAACCGAAGTGCTTGCACAGACACCAATACATTTAGATTTCACAATTGGGGTAATAGTACTACATTGCTTGTTGTTATAGGTGAAACGATCTAGAGTAATGTGCTCATAAACAGGCCTGCATCCATGTTGAGGCATCGGTACACAAATAGGTGAGCAAGAACCTTTAGGATAGTGTTGAATCTGACCGGGTGCACAAAGAACGCCTACCTTCATCGGTGGGCAATTACGTCCAAGAAACGGATTGTGAGGCATCACGATTGGGGTAAGTGGGCCAACATTAGGATTAGTTTCGCACAAACCGCATGTACGTTTACAGACACTCTGGACATAGCGGTTGGTTTTGCATTTCCTCTGCAAATCACGACAGAAATATTCATCTTTTTGATCTTCACAAACTAACTGAGGTTCGGGAGTAGCAGGCGAAAAACATGCAGCAAGCTCTAAAGCGAAAATAAATGCAAGGAGATACACCATCATAATTTTCATGTGAAAAGCTGAGTGACCTACGTATTTATAACAATGAAATCAGGTGCTTACAAATACTTATACAAACATGTTATATATTTATTCCAATAACCTGCACACTATTTACAAGAATGAATAAATTCAAAATTACTTACAGATGATTTAATTAAATATTTTTATTTGAATACAATTCAATCTAAATTAATTCCCTTAATTGAATCTATTCCCAGATATTGTTACCCATGCAACCATGTAGTTTACTAAGCTAGTAACATAGTAAAGCAATTCAGCCATTTAACGTGACTCCGAGAACTTGCATTTTCAGAAGTTTAATGAATCAATCTGTGTCAGTTGATGGTTCAGAAAATTAAAAATTTGTTCAAGCTTTTTTTAAATACATTTAATCTTTCTTATATGTTTATATCAATACCTTAGTCCAGGGTTGTTTTCTTAGTAAGAAATTGCAAAATTGTAACTCAGATTAAGCATTAACTGTCATTTGCATAGATCAGGCCACGGGCCAATTATATGTTGGTCAAAGGACGAACTATTTCAAAATCAAATTTAGGATATATTTACATTGCATTGATGAAACTGTTCAATCTTGAATAGCTCCCATTACAAAAATCACTTACGAAAAATTTAATTGCAACGTCCCTTTAATTTCGTAAAAATATCTTATAATATACAAACTAAATTATTGAGAATTTTGAAAAATGCTAACTCATTCCACTTTAACTAGTTGTTGTTACAATAGGAAACTTATAAAGACATTGAAATTGTTAGTAAACTGAGTTAATTCACAATACGTCAAAATTTCTACATTCGCTCCAATGGATATCTAAGGTAGCCTTGTTACCAAGTTTATTTTAAATAGTTTTCTTGATATGCTGCAGTATAAGATATAACTCTTCATATAAAATAGATAATGCTCTAGATTACGACAACTAAATTGAAATTTTAAATACGCCTATAGAGCAAATTTTGTTTGTGTTATTGAGTAAGTTTTTTTAAGGCATGGTTTTATGAAAATGATTTCATTCAATCAATAATAATACACAATTATCTTGAGTTGTTAAAAAATCTTGAAATGACCAATACTATTTAGTAACACTATTTGTATAAGTTATATATAGACAATACTTGTGTAGCTATCACATCAGACAAATGTATTAAAATCTCAAAGATATCAGAAAGATTATAAGTAATTCAGTGTAACTCTGAGAAGACATCTACATGCACACATATGAGGTGAAATTATCTATATAATAATACAGTATAATTCACATATATCGACAATTCTCTTACATCGCCATGCCTATTGCTCCTTATGCATTTTGCACTTAAAACATGCCTAAAAATTCGCATATCTAGATATCGTATATATCTGCCTAAATATCCGATCCGCTATACAAGTAAATTCGCATAAATCGACATAAATAACTTTGGGAAACATCAAAAAATCAAATTGCCATTTTTGGGGTTCCGTGTTAACAGCCTTTGTGTATAGACTGACAAACTGGTAGTAAGACTGAGTAAGCTTCGATGTTTCTATTTTGAAAAGAGTTTGTTTGACTTGCCATACATATTATTTAACGAACTTATGCATTAACTGGCGGTTCATTTATGGGATGCTACTAAGTATCCACGTTGCTTGCCATTATTTAATCAAAAACTAGTTTAAGGAGAAAATTATTTATACAATATAACCTCAACCAATCACAGCTATTTTAGTTTTTTATTAAATAAGAATCTAGACTTACGTTTTCTGCATTTGAATTTATTGCTTACACTCTAAAAATCAAACTTCGATTTTGAATTTTTTAACTTACGGGACTTTGTTCAGTTTATTGAATTCATATATTTTAATTTGTTGTATTCTTGTTTAAGAAAATACATATATACTAGTATGAATTAAAAATTGAAGTTGCCTAGAAATTGCAAGTTTGCATGTGTCGACATTCGCCTATATCGATATTGATTTTGGAGACATGTAGAGATACCTAATATGCGAATTCTACTGTATTTCTTATATACAAAAGATGTACTTTTTCAATAGAGGTACTTGTAAAAAATCATTGCTTATACATTTTGCAGTTGATTAGGTAAAAAATCTATTTCACAACCATGAAAATGTCTAAGGGTTGCTGCGTATGCGAACAGAATCCTTGTGCTAAATTCAGCATTGCAAAAAATCGTCTGAATCCTGATTCTCTATTATTGATTTATAAATTTCATGAGGAAGTAAACCCGTTTATGTTTGGATTTACACATTGTATAATCATTTTTTATTTTTCTAAAATACTGAAACCTATCCTTAAATTGAAAAGAGGCATTAGTGACTTGTTCATTTTGCCCCTCTGAGCAAATTCAAAACGTTATATATATTTGAACAACTTTAAAACTTAGTAATACTACTTATATTATTTAGGTAGCTCTGCAAGATTTCAAGATTGAAGGATGATTATGTTTACAAAAGAATTTCACGCTTAACCTTAAACAGCCTAGGTTTTAGAAAATTTGCATGATCCTATAAAAAACCGCTATGCTCAATCTGAAAGCCCCGTGACCTCTGACTTTGCACACGGCACGCCTCAATGGTTTTGGAATATCTTTGCACATATTAAGAAACAGTCAAAGTTCTTTGTGGCCTCCTGGGGCTCAAAACCTTCTAAATACATAAACACTAGGTACGGAGAGAATTTAAATTTTTTCGAAAATTCAAAAATTTCTATTCAAAAATCTCTGCCAAAGCAATAAGCTTTAATAGATATTTTTAACATTGCATTAATGTATGTTCCCCAATAGACCTACCCATGCCCCAAGATTTTCAAATTTCGAAATAGGCTTGGAGAAAATTCTTTGTAAGTGTGGAAAAACGGTTTGTCCTTTAAAACTGACGCTAGATTGTTTAAGGTTGAATTGATTGCTTGAGTTTGTAATGCACATCACACTTCCAACTTAATGCTTGTCAAGGTTAGAAGACATTTACTACAGTGCAAATAAATATTCAAGCAACAGAATTCAATTTCAAATATAATTGGGGTATACAAGAAATTGGTGTCAAAATTTCTTTTAATGATGCATTTATATGTAAGTTAGCAACAAACAAAATGCAAAATATATTATCACACAATTTTCGTCAAATCATATAAATATATTTTTATTTGAAAGTACAAATATAAAACGTATCAAAACAATACCGGTACATGTTAAATTTATTGGAAATTTAATGAAGTTGTATTCAAAACCTATGAGAACATTTTCAAATATCATTAGATATTAAACTTTTAAAAGTTTTCCTAATTTCAATATTTTATTAACCAACATTCCTTAATCTGTATTTTCAATTTATTTTCTTGTAAGCCATTGAGTAGTAATTCGATTTTCTGGATGTATGCAAATGTTAGCAAATACCGGTTTTTTGTAAATAACAAAAGCTACAGAACAATTAATTAATAATTCTCATAACTAAATATGAAATCGCTTGCAATTCTGTTTAATTTATTCATTTGCAATGTGTGCTTAGAACTTCAAAATCGTAATTGTATGGACATAGCGGATTATTCAACTTGCCAAAGATGGAGTCATTATTGCAAGTCATTAAATTTTCTTAAAATATACTGCTCTAGAACTTGTGGTTTTTGTAAGGAAATGCCCAAGTCTGGGGCTGTGACTGGAATACGTGAGAGAATCTTGGATTGGGGTCCATACACATATATTTGGACATTAAATACGGAATCTATTCAAAAGCCTCCCGCAACAAAGCCTTGGGGCCCATATACGTATATTGCAACAGCATTTATTAGAAAGTAAAGTTCACGGAATATCATTAATTCATTGTTTCGTAATAATTTATGAGCATATTAATGACACTACTTCATTTAATACTGTAGTGATTTGTTTATAATAGATAATTGAGATATTGTGTTCTTGTATTTGGCTGCTTAATTTTTAAAAATACTGATATTTTATTAAAATCTGAGTAATTTATACGTTCATCAATAGTGGCAGATATAAAGGAGAGGGGTGGCATGTGGAATGTTCTACCCTTCAAGTTCCCAAAGCTGATTCTTCTCAGTTAAAAAGATATTGGAAAAAAATTAAGAACTAAGATCGTAAGATCTTGCTTTCAGACAAGCATCTTTTTGATGTATGCTATTTATGCATCCATAAAAAATTTAGAAGCAAATGAACGTTTATGTACATTAATATGATTAAATTCCGCTCAGACGATCTTTTGGTTCAAGACACCTGTTTATTTATCAAATATATTTTATTGAAATGTTGTTTTCCTATCGCCAGAGGAAATTATCATCAACATGTGTAGCAGTTTTATTTTATACATACAAAATAAAAATAGAAGAAAGTTAAAATTTAAAAAATATAGTTCATGTGGATTACAAGTCGAAATGCCTAAGAATATATTTGTGCTATAAATTATTGCAATATATAATTCAAATTAAGTATTTCTCATCTGTCGTAGCATACATTTGTTGACTAGAACCCTCTGATAAGAATGCAGTTTGTTTGTTCAAAGAATTATATATTAAATTTAATCTGATTAATTGTGTTAAAATTATAATTCATTAAACACTGGTTTCCGCTCATGTACTTAACCCATGATGCCTATATGGCAGTAGCCTAGCCAGAGTTGCAAAAGTCTCAAGGTCAACTCAAGTTCTACGGTCCAGTTCCAGCGCAAACACCAAAAAAATACAAAAACGCGACAGATGCCCAGGTAAGAACCATGACAACCAGCCTAAGCTCAGTGCAGGTTCAATATGAATTATTTTAAAATAATTATTTCAATAAGAAATTACAAATTTAATTGAATAAATCAAATTGTTTCTTGATGCTATTATTAGGTCTGAATGTGAAAGATACTCTTTACTATGAGGATGCTCCTTTAATACTCAACACCTTTCACATTATGCCTTTTAAAATGGGTGCTTTGACTTTGGATCTCTAGAAATTATGAGAATGGTTTTCTTCACACTGTTTTCGATTATAATCAAATAATTGGTGTGTTAATAATAACCATATACTTCAAAGAAATAATTTATAAATTCGAAATAAGCAAATTAGACATTTTTCTAGTATGGAGATCAGCAGGGCTTTGAAGATTTTCTAACAGGAAAGTACCACATATGTTTTCAAATATAGATCCCTGTAATCCCTTAATACTAGGAAGATTACTTTTTCACAAAAGTTTTTAGTTTGAGCTTTGGAAGTCGAAGGAAATCATTATCAATTCAAAATATAGATGCCTTGCATAAAACTGTTTTCCACTGATCTAGTTTGCCTATATTCTGAGGGTGTATTTAAGTTGTAGTTGAAATATTTAAACCAAATTTACTCGAATGCTTTTTAAAGGTACTGGTTAACTTTTAAGGTATTTACTTATATTGGTGCATGTACATCATTTCCTGTTTATTATACAGTTTAATTAGATTTCAATATCATGCCTGCTGCTAATGTATCTCTTGCAGACCTTCAGAATGTTTCTGATGCCCAATTTGCTTCGGTGGTTGGTGCTTTAAAGAAAGATATCATTATCGCTCTTCTTCGCCAAACTGTCACCTCCCTGTCCCGTTCACACCAGTCTTTCAACGTCAACCCTCCCAATGATTCCTTGTCATCTTTGTCAGACTCCCCTGCTAAACTCACCTCCGATGTCTCGTCCATTCAAACTTAAATGTTCTCCTACAGTGCTTCTGCCTCACGTACTTTCCTAATCGTCCCAATCATCCTGCCCCACGTTCTGCTCCTGCTGTTGCTCCCTCTCCTGTGCTGCCACTTGCCCCTGAACAGTCTGTTCCACCGCCTACTCACCGCAATCATCGCCCTCATCACATCCTTGGTACTAGTTCTTCCTGTCGACTGCCTGCTGTTCCAATTAGTTCTCTTAAACATCTTCCACGTAAAGCTCACATCTATATTGGCCGTTTTGCTAACTCTGTTTCTCCTTCTGATATTGCTGATCACCTCCATTGCTCCTCACTCCAATTTGATGACGTCCTTCCCATTCCACCACGTACGGATTCTTCATTCGCCTCTTTCCATATTGTCTGTAATCAAGAGTCTCATCATGTTCTTATGGATCCTGAAGTGTGGTCAGATGATCTCTTGATCCGATACTATCGCCTCTCTGATGCTGAGCGCAAATCTTTTGGCCTTTGTTCACGCCGTCGTGATGCTTCTCGTCTAAATTGACTACCTGCATCTCCTAGATTGAAACTTACTCCTCATCACAACTCTGATTTCTCTTTTTTGCTCGCCAATGCTCGCAGTCTTGTCTCCTGTTGACTTCATTTTCATTACTGAAACCTGGCTTGATCCATCTGCTGCTGACTGTTGTTTTTCCTAACTCCACACTTAAAGTTCTCTCCCATATGGATCGCTCTAATGCTCGTCATGGTGGTGTTCTCATTGCCTCACGTCGCCCTAACCTTGACATCCACCCCCTTTCCTTTGAATCTTTTTCCTTTGATTTTTGTTGCGGCTGTGCTGTTGTTCTCAGTGATAACTTTGTTTCTTTTCTCTGTGCTTACAACCCTCCTTCCAACAGTTCTTTTCGTATTCCACTTGAATATACTCGAATCTTTCAAACGCCATTACGGTCCTTCTGATTCTTCGAAACTCTCTTCTCTCACAGAAGACGTCATCAACTTCATGGAACTCGATAAAATCTCTGTTGTCCAGCTTCTCAGCTGGATCTCTTCAAGACTCTTATTTTTTCTTGCGTTCCCTTCATTCCAAACTTGACCTTCCCAGCTTGAAATGGACCCATCTTTCTGCGCACTCAAATCTGGAGAAAGCTGATCTCTTCAATGCCTATTTTGCCTCGAATTTCTCTGATCCTGTCTCTCTCTGCCGTGGTACACCTGCCACCTCCCCGCTAATTCACCTATGTGACATCGTCTTCAACGCCCATGTTATTTCTCTTATGCTTTTGCCTGTAAGTTGTCTAGTCCTTGCTATCCTGATGGCGTCTCATCCTTTGCAATTCACGAAACTTCCTCAACTCTTTCCATCAATTTAAAGCATCTTTTCTCCTAAATTTGCTCCTCTAAGCATTTTCCGCCTTGCTGGAAAACATCTTGGATCCTTGGATCTCTCCACTGTTAAAATCCAATTAGCTTCTTTCTTCTCAAGTCACTTCTTATCGTCCAATAGCTATTATTCTCGACTGTCATTGCTATCAACGACCTCCCTCAATCTGTCCTCAACTCATCCTGTCTACTGTACGTGGATGACACTGTGATTTTCAAATTTGGTAGTTCTTTTGCCTCCAATATTACCTCTGATCTTGAGGTTTTGGCTACTTGATCCTCCGTTAGCCATCTCCCCTTCTGATCTTCCTCTCCCTGTGAACTTTTCTCCTCATCATACTCACCTTGGAGTTCAACTTGCTTCAAACTTAAATTGGTCTAGTCATGTATTCTTGCGCCTCCGCAAAGCTAATTCCTCACCCTTTGCCCTCTTCCGCAATGTTCCCTTTAATTCCACCGCTGCTGTGAAACTCTTTTTGTTCAAGTCCATTCCTCGCGCCAATCTTCTCTACGCTTTTCCCTGATGGTGGCTTCTCGTTTATTGTTCTTCTCTATGGAACATTTCCAGAAGCGTACTTTCAATTGGATCTCTCCCTTGCCATACAAATACACTCTTCTCAAATTCTCCACTATGTCGCTTGTGATTTCCTCCTGTTCAATCACTTGTTCATTCGCAAATTGGACCTTGATCCTTTTGATTTCATTAAGTTCTCTAATTCCGCTTGTATTGCTGCTAATTTCATCTTGACTCTCAACCCTCCAACAGCCATTGATTTATATTCCCCGCCGCCGCCGAGCTTCAAAAATTTTTTGATGTCTTTCCTCTTTGCTGAGCCCGTCTCCAACTTCCCTACTTTTCCATCTTTAACTACTTTAAATCATGTGACTGTCCTAGCTGCCGTAAAACTTAACTTCTTAAGTGTCTGCCTTCAGCGGCTAAATAAAGTCATTCATTAATATTCAATAGCTGTATTTTATCTGTCTCTACATCATAATTATGGTATTGCCATAATTACAATTGATATATAGCACATAATTTCCAAATTTAAAATATGCACCACTGTAATACAGAAAACAGAAGAGCTACATTAAAATAACTAAAAATATTGAGAAGAATATACAAATTAATAAAAAAAGATATTCACTATTTTAGAAGGTAATTTAAATGATGATTTCTCCAGATATTTAAGTTTTTATTATTTCATAATATGTTTTGTTCTTTTAACAAGTTGTTTGAGTAATTTTTTAAATTCTCTTAATGTAGATGTACTTCGAATGTCTTGAGGTAGATTACTGTATAAGGTGCATGTTATTGAGATAAATGATTGTTTCCAAAATATGTGTTTTATTTGTCTTTTATGTATGCATTTATTAGTTCTGTTATTTAATTTAAAGAATCGTTCTAGAGTATTAGAATTAGAACCTGAATTAGAATTCATCACGGACGGTCGGTTCGCTGACTGCTGCATGAAGTGAATTAACATATTGACTAGTTATTAGTCTAGTGATGACTATGCTTTTGCGTGATCAATCTAAACTGTGTTCTACATGTTGTAACTCTATACATGCTCATGATAGTGTTTTTGTATGCAATGGCTGTTGTAATAAAATGCATTGGAACGAAAAATGCACGCGATACGTTGGTTGCATTACGTGAGGTTATGGACAATGTTATTCTCTTCTGTAATTNCATAATATGTTTTGTTCTTTTAACAAGTTGTTTGAGTAATTTTTTAAATTCTCTTAATGTAGATGTACTTCGAATGTCTTGAGGTAGATTACTGTATAAGGTGCATGTTATTGAGATAAATGATTGTTTCCAAAATATGTGTTTTATTTGTCTTTTATGTATGCATTTATTAGTTCTGTTATTTAATTTAAAGAATCGTTCTAGAGTATTAGAATTAGAACCTGAATTAGAATTCATCACGGACGGTCGGTTCGCTGACTGCTGCATGAAGTGAATTAACATTTTGACTAGTTATTAGTCTAGTGATGACTATGCTTTTGCGTGATCAATCTAAACTGTGTTCTACATGTTGTAACTCTATACATGCTCATGATAGTGTTTTTGTATGCAATGGCTGTTGTAATAAAATGCATTGGAACGAAAAATGCACGCGATACGTTGGTTGCATTACGTGAGGTTATGGACAATGTTATTCTCTTCTGTAATTCATGTGTTAATAATGGGATAAAGTCGGCTATACTGGTAGATTTGTGCAGACCAAATTCGAAACTTGAATCTAGAATTGATGATTGTTCAAAGCTGATTGCTGAAATAGATAAAGAACTTAAATGTTTGGCTACTGTTGTTCCTATGGTTCATGTTACTGCTTCTTCTGCGCCAGCATTTAAATCATTTGATGTCAATTACATTTTAAAGCTTGATGGCCTACCTGAAGTTGGACGATCAGTTGATGTTTGATTCAAGAAGAAAAACAGGTTAAAGACGTTTTTTGTCACATTGACAATAATTTTGGTTTAATAGCTAATATCAAACGGTTGGGAAAGTTCGATCCTGCCAGAGTTCGACCTCGGTAGGTTCTTGTCACTATTACATCTGTATGGGATGTTCGAAAATTACTTTCGCAGGCTTCTAATTGAAATCATTTGGTCGAGATGTATTCATAAATAGGTTTCCCTCTAAAGAAGATAGGATTACTGAAAAGGTGGTGTTGAAACAGCGGCATGACCTTATTCTTTCTTGTACACCTAATTGTGACTTAAAGATTCGTGGATTGAAGTTTTTGAACAAAGGTGTTGCAATTGCTCCATCTGGTAATTGACTATCCTCGAGTAACCTATTACTATGGAACTGCCAATCTATACGTCGAAAACTCACCTTTCTCATCTCTGTTATAAGTGAACGCAAAATTGATATATGTGCGATTACTGAATCTTGGCTTTGGGGTGATGAGCGTGATGACAGCTTTTGCTGAAATCAGACGTGATTTGACTGATTTTGATATTATATCTGTTCCTCGTGGCTCTCGTGGAGGAGGTGTTGCTGTTATACACAGAAAAGCTTTCAGTGCTAAATCTCTTACGCTTGGTGTTACTTTTGAATCTTTTGAATATGTTGAGGTTACAATATCTTACAACCATACTAGTTTTCTTCTTATTGTTCTCAATCGTCCTCCAAATTCAGATTCCTCAAACTTTCTATCACAGTTTGGCTCTTTGATTGAATCTGCTGTTTTTCTCAATTGTCCCATACTAATTTGTGGAGATTTCAATATTCATGTAGATGTATCTGGTGACCACTTTTCCCAACAATATCTTGATTTAATTCATTCATTTGGTTTTGATCAACTTGTAGTTGGTCCAACTCATTCTACTGGATATTTAGGATCATATCCTAATACGCTTTGGTTGCTCTTTGGTAAACTATGTTAAAGTTTTGCGTGGTCTCCATGTTTCTGATACTAAATCTTACCATGATTTTGTTAAATATAGCCTTTCAATTAATCATCCTGCTTCTGCTCCTGTAAATGTGAGTTTCAGAAATTTTCGATCCCTTGATAATACTATTCTTGAATGTGATTTATCTTACTCCCTAAGCCCATTTTTGTCTCTTGATTTTATCAAACTTGATATTGATTTCACTGTCTCTAAGTTTGATCACAATATTTGTTCAATCTTGGATAATCTTGTTCCTATTACTAATAGACGTACTATTCCTCGTCCTTTCTCTCCGTGGTATAATTCTGAACAACACGATTGGAATGACGTTGGCTGAAAACAAAATCTATTTCTGATCATCTTGAACTCACTAATTTTACCAAGCTATACCGAAAATGTATAATAGCCAAACGAGACAATTTCTATATTGATAAAATTAATAATGCTAATTCTAAGGATCTATTTTGTTATATAACTCACTTGCTTGATGGGGGTGAACGTTGTTATCCTGATGCAGTTTCTCTTGATAATTTGGTTAACCAATTTGGTGAATACTTTGACAACAAAGTTAAGTCTATTTTTGCTGCTATTGTTAGTAAATTGTATTCTACACATTTGCCTGCCCCCATTCTTTCTTGTAGATTTAATGATTTTGGCTTAGTTATTGAAGCTAATCTTTTCGATTTAGTTATGAGCAGTTCTACTAAAACGTGTGATACTGGTCCCTGGCCTACTTTTCTTACTAAGCGCTGGATTGATTATCTATTGCCAGTGATTTGTTTACTTATTAATGCCTCTCTACAGCAAGCTTACTTTCCTATTAGTTGGAAGCGTGCCTGTGTTACACCTGTCCTAAAGAAATCCGATCTTGATAAAAACAACTTCAAAATTACCGTCCTGTTTCCTGTTTATCTTTTTTCTCCAAATGTTTAGAAAGGGTTGTCTATAAACAATTATTTACATACCTTGATGAAAATAACCTTCTTCCTCTGATNATTTGGTTAACCAATTTGGTGAATACTTTGACAACAAAGTTAAGTCTATTTTTGCTGCTATTGTTAGTCAATTGTATTCTACACATTTGCCTGCCCCCATTCTTTCTTGTAGATTTAATGATTTTGGCTTAGTTATTGAAGCTAATCTTTTCGATTTAGTTATGAGCAGTTCTACTAAAACGTGTGATACTGATCCCAGGCCTACTTTTCTTACTAAGCGCTTGATTGATTATCTATTGCCAGTGATTTGTTTACTTATTAATGCCTCTCTACAGCAAGCTTACTTTCCAATTAGTTGGAAGCGTGCCTGTGTTACACCTGTCCTAAAGAAATCCGATCTTGATAAAAACAACTTCAAAATTACCGTCCTGTTTCCTGTTTATCTTTTTTCTCCAAATGTTTAGAAAGGGTTGTCTATAAACAATTATTTACATACCTTGATGAAAATAACCTTCTTCCTCTGATGCAAAGTGCATACTGTCCTTTTCACAGCTGTGAAATGGCTCTCGCCAAAGTCCAAAATGACATTCTACGCAGTGCTGACTCACCTGTTATTTTTCTTGATCTCAGTGCAGCGTTTGATAGTTTAATCATAGTGTTTTAATTGGTCGTCTTCAGAAGCGGTTTGGTGTTTGTGGCAATGCTCTTACATGGATACGTTCTTATCTCTAGGATCACTGTCAATATGTTTGTATAGCAAATGCTCGTTCTCGATTGTTTAGTATATCTTCTGGAGTTCCCCAGGGCTCCATTTTGGGTCCTCTTCTTTTCATTTTATATATATCTAAAATCGAATTGATTGCTGCTAAACACTACATACTTATCATGTGCTATGCTGATGATGTTCAACTTTATGTTTCTATGCATAACACTGATGATAGCGCTGTCACCCGTCTACAGATATGTATTACTGATATACGTAATTGGTATGCTTCAAACAACATGGTATTGAATGATGGCAAATCTGATGGTTTGGTCGTCACTTCTGTTCGTGGTTCTCTCCTTCTCTTGATATCTATGTTGGAGATATTTTTCTTACTCCTAATGCTGTCAGAAACCTTGGGTTCATTTTTGACTCGACTATCCCCACCATGAAGCAGTTGTGAAATTGTGCCATTCTGGTATGGTTGCACTTCAAGCCTCTGGCAAATTCGCCATTACTTAGATGTTAATACATCTAAGCGTCTTGTCAGTGCGTTTGTTACATCATATATTGATGCATACAACTTACTCTTGTTTTTTATTCCTGCTGCTCTTCTCCATAAGTTGCAGTTCCTACAGAATTCTGCTGCTCGCTTTGCTATGAATATTGACCCAAGAGAACATATTACCCCCATTTTGCAGGCTCTACATTGGCCTCCAGTTCAATATCGCATTGTCTACAAAATTTCTCTTACTGTGTCTTGCACCGAGGTACATTTCAGAACTTTTTGAATTTTGTGATAATGGTCGTGAACTTAGATCTAGTGATCAACTTAGGTTAACTGTTCCACTTGTTAGTTCGTCCAACTCTTCACGTGCGTTATCAGTTGCTGGTCCTAAGGTATGGAATGATCTACCTCTTAATGTTAAGATGTCTCCCACCATAATTGTTAAAGTCTCATTTTTTCTGCTTGCATTCTAACTGTTTTATTTTTGTTACCGCTATGAAGCAATTTTGTATTTAGCGGTCTATAAATATATATTATTATTTATTATTATTATTATTCTCTTTATTCGCACCATTAAGATACTTGTACATATTTTTAAACTTTGATATTTGGAAATGTCTTCTACCTTTAAAGAATTAAAAGTGATTGTACGAAATCTAGACGTTAATAAATCTTTAGATTCGACTCATCTACCCATTTTTATAATTAAGAATTTTTTTCATATATTTGGCACCACTATCATTTGTATTTAATCACTGCATATGCATAGTTGAAAACGAATTTCCGGAGACAATGAAAAAATCAGATATAGCATCCTTATATAAATATTAGAATTCATACTATGGAGTTTTGTATCCAGGATGTAAAGAGGAAGGGGGGCCCAGTGGCCCTCCCCTAGCCACGGCCCTGCCGGCTGGTCATGAAATACTGACCCGACTCGACCGGCTTGCACCTATGAAAGAAGCATATAATTGGATTTTATCTTAATTTATGNGAATTAAAAGTGATTGTACGAAATCTAGACGTTAATAAATCTTTAGATTCGACTCATCTACCTATTTTTATAATTAAGAATTTTTTTTCATATATTTGGCACCACTATCATTTGTATTTAATCACTGCATATGCA